>DWNA01003306.1:0-10253 GCA_018249835.1 Heliconius besckei
TTTAATTCTAATTTAGTTAACATTTTATCGCTAACCAGTATTTTTTGAAACTTAATTTTTAAATCCTTCAATTGTCCACTCCAATTCTGATTTCCAAATTAAAGTTACATTATAAGCAAATTAAAGTAATATGTTAAATTGGAATTTCTATGTAAATATAATAGTTACATATAATTATTAATTCATTCAAGCTCTTTCATTAAACAAATTGTATAACTAACAATTTAAGTGTTTTTCGTCTATAAATTCTTATATTGTTTTATTATTTTCGTATCAGATAGCCTAGCTTTGTGATTAATGTACAGAAAAGATAATTTAAACAAAATTATATTCTCACGATATAAATCTATTTATACAATTAACTGTAAATAAACCTTATATATTTGAATAAAAATGTTATTTAACTAGGCTAATAATCAGCTTCACGCTGTATTTCACACACAGCAAGGTAGGTAGAGGGAACCTAGTGTTAAGTCACTCCGTTCCCCACTTTCCCCCGAATTCTGGAGGCATTGTGTGTTGAGTGGCGAACTCAAAGCCGCGCTTTGCCTCGTCACCAGAGCAATGAAATGGAAATATAAATTTAAATTAATATTTCAATTCCTCGCGAGTGGGAATCGAACCAACAACCAGTTGCGTTCACAGTCACACTTTATACCCCTGCGCCACGACTGGCCTCTAATACTATTACTGTAAAGTTTCGCCTAAATCCGTTCAATAGTTTGTGTGAAAGTGACAGACTCACATTTATAGTTTTATAGTATTGTATGAAACTATTATATGTTATATGTCTTAGAGTAGAGACCCCGTACAAAACGACCGGTGGGACGACCCCCTGCCAGATGAAATATGATATAATGATAGGATATTAATATAATAAGTCGAATAATTAAAGTTAACCGACCTGCAAGCATGAGGACTGTCTTGATGGTGAACTGGCGTGAACAAAAGTTGAACAGGTCCTCTAGTGATGGACCCAGGAGGTCCATCACGAGGATGTTGTGTTCCTTCTCGAAGCCATACCATCTGTAATATGAAATTGGTTTTTTAGCTTCACGCTGTATCCTGCTAGGGCAGGCAGAGGGAACCTAATATTAATGCCTTGCCCATGCCTTCATTTCGATACATTGGATATTAATAGGCGGAATTAAACACTGCGTTTGTTCATCTTGTTAAGAGAGCTAAATGAAAATAATTTATGAAAATAACTTATTCCGCATGTGGAAATCGAACTCACAACCTTCGCGTTACCAGTCAGGCATTAGACTGCTGCGCCATGAAAAACATTAAGTGATACCACGACGGCCTAATAAAGAAATAACTAATGTTTATAAGCAAAATAAGAAAATGTCAAACATATAAAAACTCAAATGTTATTAAAGAAAGTTGTCGATTTTTTAATTCAAATCCTTATCGAACAACCTTGTAAACCATGCGGCTAACAATGTCTAAACTAACCTTCATAAATCTTAAGAAATATTACAAAACAATGCATAAAATGTTAACGACTGGGATTAATATTAACGTTAATATCTCCTCTGTAGTTAACTTCATTATTTGTTTATTTTGTAAACTACAAGTATGATCTTTGGCAGAATAAGCGCGGCGTTGAATTTCGTAACTTAACACGCATGAATGTCACGAAAAATTGACGGAAAGCGGACAATTATAATTGGTGTAAGAATCAAAACAGTACATGTTTCTTTTTTACTCGACTTCAAGAAAAGGTAAATAAAGGAGGTTCTCAATTCTTCGGAATGTTATTTTTTTACACACAATATTAAATTCCCATCCCATTAATATAGGATATTACATATATGTAGAAAATAATATATTTTAATTAGTACGATATAGTAATAAAGATTATTAGAATATAAAGTAAAAAGAACATTATCAAATTATTTAAAGTCAACATGTATTCATGGCATTCACAATGGACTCATAATAGAAGTCTTATAAATAGATGTAACAGAAACAATCTATAAATATACCTTTTTATTACTCTTGTTTTTTTAACTTTACGCTGTATCTCGCACATAGCTGGGTAGGCAGAGGGAACCTGGGAACCTAGGCAGGTTCCCAGGGCGGTAAATCAACGCCACGCTTTAATCTCAGAGATTGCCTGTGTTGTGCATTTATCAAGTAAGGCTCTAAGCTATGGCTTACTTGTAAATGTAATATGACATTTACAATTAACCATGCCAGTAAAACATAGCTTTAGATATTAATATTAAAACAATTAGCTAATATTTCGACAAATTTCAAACAAGTAAGTAGTTTAAAACGGCCTTGAAACAGTTGCTAAAATTGTACTAAGGCCACCTGACAGTTTACATAATATGGGTTGTGAAAATCTCAGTTCCAAGGATTTTATGAGCTTTGTTTTTAAAACATCATGTGTTTTAATAAACTTAGAAGTAACTTGATAGGATTCAATTCAATAGAATAAATAAAACCAAATGTATTGCAATGTCACAAAGTTGAAAATAAATCAATATTTTTTTTTAAAATACTTAATATAACTTCAAATAGTTTAAGAAAGTCGAGTTAAATTGCATAAGACAATATATTTCGCAAAAGCGTTACTACATTAGACAATACTTGAAAACTTTCTTTTTACAGTATGTATGTATTTTGTAATCTTGCATACATCCTCTTTTGCTTGTTAAAATTTCAAGACAAATAATTAAACAAAATTCAGATACACTTGTTTGTAATATTAAAATATAACATAAATAATTACAAAATAAATACATTATCCTAATTTAATATAAAACGACAAAAAACAACTAAAACACATTTAATATTAAAATTGTTGATAATCAAATAAATATTTTAAATATTTACTCAAATTTAAATATCTATTTCTTTGCTCTGATGTAGAGGCAAAGCGCGGCATTGAGTTCCGCCACTCAACACGCAATGCTACCCTGTGCATACCCTGCGGAGCTTCTATACACTACATTCTTTCTACCTATACTTAGCAGTGTAAGACACTCTATTTTTCACTATTTCTAGCGTCATACTGTATCCTGCATGCAGCAAGGATAAAGTATGATGCTAAGCATAAGACACCCAATTCCCGGTATTCCACTAAATTTTCTAAACATTGTGCGTTGAGTGGTAGAATTCAACACCATGTTACATCTTCTTACTAGATACATTTATATTAGTGGAAATGAACCCACAACTGCTACCTTAAGAGTTAGACACTGTACTGCTGCACTAAGACAGCCTCACTATTAATAAATAATACTTGCAGAGAAAAATAAACTTTTTCCACACAATTCCAAGAATCCAAGGGGCGAGACCAAATGTGCTGGATGAACTCAAACATGTCTGAAAGATGTATGCTGGTGCAAAGGCCAAAACATACATTAGCTGGTCTTGTCTTCACTCCTATCTCCTCAACCTACTGACACCCAATTCAAAGCTATTCTACCAGTGTAGCCTTAGCAGCAAATTTTACAAATTAATTTATGTTAGTTCTAGACAAGTTGAAATTTTTAAGTAAACT
Source organism: Heliconius besckei (assembly GCA_018249835.1). Classification (NCBI taxonomy): domain Eukaryota; kingdom Metazoa; phylum Arthropoda; class Insecta; order Lepidoptera; family Nymphalidae; genus Heliconius; species Heliconius besckei. The sequence continues at coordinate 3,518 of DWNA01003306.1, forward strand.
TAAGATTTTATAAGATTTGTTAGCTACTACTTATACAAACAAACTATCAACCTAATTCTTGGTTAGTTTAAAGTACTTGCTTACTTTAAAATGTATTTTTTTAAGACTTACCGTATATGTGGTATGCCAATGCCCCCTTGGAGCATTTTATATACACGGCTTTCATAGAGAAGTTGGGGGTGTCTCGCTTTTACAGACTCAACTTTCACTGCTACTTCCTGCAAAAAATGCATTATACATTATAATATAGCATTCTTATGTCATACAAGGTTACAATATATAGAAACTTATATATAATGAAAAAAAAATAACTTAACAACTATGAATAACATTCTTGACTATATGGATTATATTGTATTATTTAATTGATTTATATAAAACTAGATCAATAGCTATGTAATTAGTGCAAGTACATTAAGTAGTACAAAAAACATGATAAGTACACCTTAACAAATTTACATAGGTGAAGTAATTTGTGCTCAAATGGCAAATGCCAACTAACTGAACTGAAATATATTTTTTTATGTGTGTTATTTTTTAAGTAAAATACAATTCTATCAGTCAATTATATAAAACATACTAAATTACATTTAAAACCATATCAAACAAACCAATTGTTATGAAACACTATTAAAATATGTCAGTTGTTGTATTTCTAGTTCATTATAGAATGTTTACTGATCAACAATAAATTTATTTATCGGGAACATGGTTAAGTATAACGACTACTTATCCTAATTGATAAACCCATTACTTATTGTTAAACATGGCTTAAATATTTCGTAATTTGCGAATAGAATAAAAAAAGAGTATTATCCAGTTCACTAAAAAACTTTGGTTTCAATAATTAAATTCAAAATAAGGTAGGCCATAACATTACAACACTTTCATTGTAAGGAATCCAATACACTAGATCTATTAATATTAAGCATTATTGAATTACAGTTGTTATTCCTTGCAGATCAGGGTGGTTGGGAAGGACTTTAGATGTTTCGTGCTCAAGGGCGAAAAAGATATCCCCGAAGCTCCCACTGCCAATTTTACGAATGAGTTCAAATCTACCAGAATTTAATGTAATTGTACTCTTTTTTAACATGCGTTCGAAATCGTAGGTAGCCATTTTCTTTTGCCTTCATCACTTGCTATCACTAAATCTTCAACTAAACTTTCATCACTCCAAATATATACACCACACTTTTATAATATATTTACGTTTATTTCATTTATATTTAGTAACAGTATTATGAAAAATAAAATAAATCATTCGATACGAGCATCGTCAGCTTGTATTTGACGACTGACGTCACAATAACAGTGATGCCAGTAGCAAATACACAAATTCTACTACTTTCTACTATGGTATGGTACACTCACAATTTTAATCCAATAATTCCATAAATAAAATTATAATGACATATAATAATAATATATAATTTTACAAATTATATTCGAAAATTATAATTATTAACATTAAAAAGCCATACATTACTCGCTTCGTTAGAGCATCCGGTCCATTCCGGTCGTAACTAAAATAGTAGCTATTCCATTTTACAAATAGCAAAAATCTTTTTATAAAATTAAATGTATTTTTTTAAATAGTCTCTATAGATGTAAGAATCAATAAATTTTAAGACTCGCAGGTAGATTATATTTTTTAATACACCTCTTAATCTTATGGTCCTATAATACTGTACTGTAATACCATAATATTATATGTATTTTTAGTAAATAGCAATAAAAACACAAAAAATATACCTGTTGGCATTCATCAACTGTACACTTACTATATATCGATTTCAAAGCGACCATACGATATATTGATACAAAAGGAAGCGATAACATAGTGCATCGAATATACAACATCGATATAAAAACGTATCGATTTTATATTATATTATATGAATGTGCACTGCACATTCAAACACACACATTCTGTACATTGTGCAGATAATTTATTTTATAGTTTAATAATAACAATGATCCACAATCAACAAGATATTTATGCCGTTAAAACTACAACTACTACACTAATTTTAAGTATACCGATAAAACTACATTTAAACCACACATATATTTCTTTTAATTCTGCGTGGATTTTTGAGATATGACATTCGTACAAAAAAAATGCCACCTCATCATATTATTTTACAGTTGGGTTAAAAACTTTCTATTCTCTTTAGCGTTATGAAATACACGTATGGGACTCCCGTGAGCTCCAGCATCATATGCTGACCCTAGCGAGCTGGTGACTATCTTCCATCGTTTTATGGTTTGCTGAAAATTCTTCCTTTTATTTCGCTGTAGATTTCACGATTTTCAGAAAACTTGTGCAATTGGCTTTGTAAGTGAAGTATGGGCCACTTCTGACCATTCTTAAGTTAGCTGTAGACGTCTGCCTAGATTCCTGTTTTAGGATTTTTTTTACCTTTAATTTTTTTCTTCTCGACTAATCAAGCAACACTAAACCTGACGACCCATATTATAGCTAGAAAAGACCTTAAAATAATTCCACACAACCATTAGCCTTTCCATTGGTGAAACATTGTTTATAACTTTAATGAAAGATTTCTACGCCTTCGATTAGAAATCGTTTCCTGAATTTCAATGACCGACTTTCTGAAATTTCAACTTGCTAGCAAACGACTAATATGTGGATTTATTTTTATTTTTATTTATGCCATACAACTTTAATCCACAAACTCAATAGTGAACAAAAAAGTTTTTAGATTTAATAAAAAAAAGTGGAGATCTACTCCATCTTAATTGCTTAATTACGATTACGGTACAATTTTTGATCACATCTTTTTTAAAATTATTATTTTAAGAACATTATTTCTTCCTTACTCCAGATATTCTAAGGTCGTAACGATCTAGTATGTAGATGTCATGGTAACACAAATTCAGACATCGATTGCTGCCATACAGAGAATAATCCATAATAAAAATATGACGTCTCCCTATAACAATATATTTAAGGGGCTATTAAAGGCAGGACTGACAAAAAGGGGTTCGACCATTATTAAATGCTTTTTATGTCTAGTTTATATGGGAATTTTAGTCATGACCTTGACACTGAACCACGCCATCCGTATCTTACTAATATTATAAATTGGAAAATTTATAATTAAGATGGATGGTTGTTCCTCTTTCACAAAAAATATAATTGTAACATATATATTTGGGTGTACTATTACAATAAGTTTCAGCGGGCAAAGCCGCGGGCGGGTCTAGTACTCTATATATACGACTTGTATAATCACATCAATTTAGATAACGCAATAGAATCGCTGCAATTGTACTCACTTTTTACTTACGTTTTATTCTATTTTTTATTCGTTACTTTTCCTATTAATAACCGCGCTATAGTTAGTAAAAATTCTATGCTCACACTAACATAGGAAAATAAAATATTAATAAATGTATTGAAATTTTAAAAGTAGAAGCTTGAGACTTTAATGTTAGTAAATATAATATTTTTTAATATAGATAAATAGAAAAAGTAAAAACAGAAAACAGTTAAATGAAATAAAAAAATGCATAATTTCTTATAATTCATATTGAGCCACAGGTAAACAATCAGACACAACGGGAGGGCTTATCACAAGAACTACACAATAGTGAAAACATTTTATATAAACAACTGTAGAATCTTTTTTTAGATTTACCTCTCCACACTCGGAATGAAAAGCTAAATATATGACACCAAAAGAACCACTTCCTAGTTTTCTTATAATTTCAAACCTTCCACAGATATTAACTTTCTTTTTTCTTGACAATAGATCATTAAACATGATGGAATATATCTTTTACATATTTCACTTAGAAAAAAACAATTAACATAAAATTATAGGTACTGTTGTTGTTAGTCAAAAATATTATAAAAAATAATAAAAACTCTTATTACATCAAGTATTTCACTAAAAACAACCATTCTTTACGCTTACTACCCGTGAAGCTCTGCAGTGTTTACAAAGTATTGACTTTCGAAGTATAGCAGCACTTTACTAAAACAGTTATATTTCCTGCGCATTATTAACGCCGCTACGCGATGGCACGAATGTATGAAGCCATTTTTGTAATTTATTTATGTCCCCAATGTCATACATGTCCCAAATAAAAAAATATTGTTATAAATTGATATTGAACTCTTTTAAGGAACACATAAAACATTTATATAATACTTAGTCTAGTTATAAACATTTTTTCGTTAATATAGTTACAAATGTTTTTTTTTATTGTACGTAACATTTATGACTATTACAGTATGTTAGTTTAATACCTTAATATTAATAACATTAAAAATATATAAAGCTTATTCGAAGTGGTCTCCATTGGCTGCAATACAGTCCTTTAAACGTTGAGGTCAGTTATCAATCAAGTTGATCTTATATAGATTAAGATCGGGACTAGATGATGACCTGTCTTCAGATCTTAAAATCATCAATTAGCTTTTTTAAAATTATTAATAGGCACTGAAATGACCAGTGCATCTCTTATAAGCTGCAAGTCCTAAGTCATCTTTTAAAATACGCGACACGATCCTAGGTGCTATCTATATCTCCCAAGATAAAATCTTTTGCTTTCGATCAGGATTTCTTCGAATTCTTTCACTTCTTTGATCGCCTTTTTCGGACGGACTCTACGTGAACGACTAGATCTTTTTCTGTCACAAATAGAGGTATCAGTACTTATATACAACTCGGTACACAAACATTGGACTTATACCAAGCATATAGGGATTTTAAAAATTGTATCCTGCTCCACACCTATGTAATGCAATCACAGCGATTCACTTCTTTTTATAACACCACTCCTATCTAATATCACAAAATATTTTACAATATATTGGCGCGAATATAAAAAACACAATGAACAATCGTATAAAAATTATAGATTCCAAATTCAAAAGTAACATTTTGTTTTGTCAATTTCGAGGACCGTTATATAGGCTATATTACATCCGTTTATCGTTCCAATATAACCCCTTGTACAGTACGGTCAATGAGTAATGGCCACCCGGAAGTTAGCTGTAAATGGCTGCACAGATTTGATTTTACTATTTTTCTTAATTCTGACAACTTTCTTACCCATTGAATAAAGCGGAAAGGCTTTAAAAACCTAACTCCAATTCTGTACCAGAGTTCAGAGTGACATCATGCACTTGGAATGTGTCATACACAACTCTTTGATTTTTTATCTCAGGGGCGAAGTTAGTATTGTTATAAAATACTGGACTCTTAAAGGAAGTCATAACATAACATATATTGGTGTAATATAAGTCTAGATCAAAATAATGTCAATATTAAAAAAAAGTTTCACTCCGTATCCCTCAGACAGTAGGGTAGGCAGGAGGAACCTACACACACTTTTTACACTCCACTACATTCTAAATATTCCGCTGAATTCCGCCGGCATTGCGTGTTAAGTGGCGGAACTCCACTCCGCGCTGTCCATATGATATTAAAAATATGTTATTATTATAAAACAGACGGGCGGACAGATTTAATATATACCGTATAACTTTAAAGTAACCTCTATATAAAGATTTTCTCGATTTAACGAATTTTTCGAAATCCCCTAAAACTTTACACGTTACGAATACATTTGTTCAAAACTTTTTTATAACGAATTTTCAATATTTGCAAAATATAAAAAGAAAGTATTATTTACCTCTATTCAATGAATTTCATTAACTTATAACCTTACTTATATTGATAACGAATCCTATCAGTTTATTGCATTCAATATCATATTAAATTCATGTCTCGACAGGTTCAGACTTGTTAAATCTTTCGTCAGACAGTTATTATTGTTTGGCGTTCAGTATAGTAAACAGTAAACACTGTTGATTGGCACTGTTGTTTTAAAGTTGTCGGCTGATAAACGAAAAAGAGAGAGATGAGTTCAATATTTTTTAAATCTTGTTAAACGGAATCGTAGACCACCCTCTCTGTATAACGAACATCATTGTAACATAATACTTGATAAACAAATTATTTTCTAATTCCTTTCAGTGTCATTAAATCGATGTTGCACTTATTGTACATATTAAATATAACATTTGAGGCTGTCGTGGCGCACGGGTACAAGCGTGCGACTGTAAGCACGAAAGTTGTGGGTTTGATTTCCACTCTATGAATTCTTATAAATTATTTAATATTTTAATTTTGTCTTAATGGGAATGGAGTGTATTAACACTACAGGGTGAAACAAAAATTATAACATTTTCATTACTAGCCAAAAAGTATGATACAAGTGTTTGAACAAATGAAATTAAAACCATAATATATAAAATATGTGTTTACAATTTACAGAATGTTAACATTATTATATTATAGACAAAAACATTTTGTTAATATACAAGATAATGCAGCGACATTATTAAAAATAATGTCATTTTATATAATTTGATGGGACCACCCAATACAATAGTGAAAACCGTTTTTAAATCCGTTCTATTACATTTATAAATGCTTTCAATAATTGCTGTACCATGTACAGACAACAATCAGTTACATATTTACTATGTGTGTATTAGTCTACATCTTCATACGCTTATAAACTATCATAGACACATGTTGGTTTAGTATAAATTTTCCTGTATATATGAAACGAGTGGTGATGGTGGTGGTAGTGGTTGTCAACGAGTGGTTGTGGTTGTCCTATGTAAAACTTTATTTAATTAGGTATTATTTTTGTGCAAAGTTACATTTTGGTATATTGACAAGAACATACA
>DWNA01003307.1:0-10253 GCA_018249835.1 Heliconius besckei
TTGTTAATTCCTCTACATAGCAGGAAAAATAAAGGAAGTCTAGTTTTAAGACACGCTGTTCTTCACTTCCTGCAAAATTTTCGAGACGCCGAATCCGAAAATATGAAAAATTATAATTCCCCGAGTGAGGATCGAACCCACAACATTCGCGTTAACAGTCACACGTTTGTGTCACTAGGCCACGACGGCCTGAATAAGCTTTAACGTTTTTGATTCATTAATAACTTTTTTAATTATATAATATAATATTTTATAAAACATTCTTTTCAGATTTATGGCTCTAAGCAACAGTCAATTTGTGGAAAGCAGAGTGTATGACGATGATGTTGATGTTGCCGTTGAAAATGTTACAAAGGTATTATCTATATTTTTTAAGCTTCGTTAGTAATAGTTTTTTAGTTTCGCCTGCATCTCAATTTTTAATTCCTATATCCCTTCGTGTATGTCACATTCTAAGTAAGCGCGGTGTTGTGCAAAACAAAACATGCCATGTTTCGAAAAATAAGAAAAGAAAAGTGAGGAACAGAGTGTCTTAACACTAAGTTCCTTCTGCCTACCTTGCTAAATGCGGGATACAATGTGAAACTGAAAATAAAACAAATAAATAATTGTTATAATATATAATTTATTTACAGCAAGAACAACCAAAACTACCAACAAATGAGGAAAAGGCGGAAATAATAAACAAAGCTTTACAAAAACTTGAATTATTGCATGAACCTTTAGAAATACTGGATAGTGATAGTTCTGATGATGAAGAGTCTAGGTAAGAGAATGTTAAGCGGCGAAACTCCAAGCCGAGCATTCAGTTCTAAAAAATTAGTATTTTAACCTGTTATAAATATTTATTAAATATATACTAATAATAGACTTTTTTGGCTCTATGCAACGAGTGTGTGTTCAAATCCCATTTCATGCTATATTTTTTTATTTAGATTCAAAGAAACTTCAAATAATGTTTTTATATTCGTTGTTTCCATATCTGAATCTTGTCATTTTTTTCCCAAACGATTTACTTACTTAAATCACATTAACCTTGACATATTCTAATTGTAATGTTTTTTTTGTTATCATTATATATTTTTTGATATAAATAATTATATTTATTACTTATAGTAATTTTACCCGTATAATGTTAATTTACTTGTATTTTTAACTTTCAGTATGATATTAAAACCAAAAGACGTCTACAGTCATCGTCCCTTACCTTATATTATAGGATCGTTTGCGTGGAAAAATAAATGGCATGCGGGTAAGTTAATATATAAATATATATTTATTTGGCGCAACGTTCAATACGCATAGTCTCGTAAATTGTGTTAACCTTAGGTTTCCTGTGTCTTTAAAGGATATACCTTTAAAGACACAGGGATACGCAGGGGTTTACCTTTTTATCAGTGGGGAAATGAAAATGTTAAATAATGAATTCCCTGGAATGAGAATAGAAGCCTCAACCGTCGTGTTTCCAGTCACACAGTCGTGCGCGTGCGTAACGACGACCTCAAAAATATAAATAAAATAAAAAAATTACAGGTCTCGTTCAGGAAGAAAGTGACAGTGACAGTTCAATATCAAAACATGAGGAAGCTGAAGAATATTCTGAATCTGAACCTGAAACTATTGACGTACAACCGACTAACCAACATACTGTGAGTAACTTAATATAAGTATTGTTGTTAGAATTAATTGGTACAGCAATTTCAATTTAGGATAAAGTTTTGCCACCTAATAGGCATTGGGATACATTGAGATGATTTGAATGTGAAGTTGAAAGAGGTATGTAGAGACCGTAGCATTTGGTGTTCCGTTCTCTCTGACTACCGCGCTAGGGATAAAGCCTGAAGTTAAGTCAGTAAGTTAGTTATATCGCAAAAAAATATTTTTATGTCGCGTATTTGTACACTATAAAGGGACTCAAAGTTAATAAGGTACTTCCGGTTGATTTAGAATAATGAAACTCCAATTTTTGTACAAAACCCTCGGTGGGCGAGCTCGACTCGCGCATGTGTGTTTTCCGTGTGACCATTTTGAAATTCTTAAAAATATTTTTATATTTTTTATCTGTAGATTTCGTCGTCGTCATCCCTACAATCGGAAATTTCTAAGGAACCTCAAGTAATTCAGCAAAAGCCGGCAGATATAGCTGCGGAAATTTCTAGAAGATTGGGTGGGCCGCCATTGATGGTAACTACTTGAAATTATTCTAACATTTATTTTGTATATAAAAGTCTTTAAAAAAATCGTCAAAGCACAATTTGACGGGCTGTCGTGGTGCAGTGGCACAGAGTGAATGTGGGTTCGATTCCCACTTAGGGGAATAAATTATTAAAGTAATAAGACTCTTCTAATAAGACAAAGCGCTGTGTTAAGTTCTGCTACTCAACACAGAATGTCTCGAAAATTCTGGGCTTCTTGGGGAATCTAGTGTCTAAACACTGGGTTGATATTTTTGAGTCACATTTATTGGTTTTCACTTTAGATGTTATTTTTTTTCAGGCTCCAATACCCCAAACTGTACCTATAGAAGTGCCAGAACCTTCAAAAACGATGTATAGAATAGAAAAACCACCTCCAAGTAAGTGTAACTATATATAATCTTATAAATTTTGTAGCTTAGATAATATTTTATATCACTTTTTTTCTGTTATTATATGCATTAAACATTAAATGTTATATTACATATTGAATGAAAGTTTCTGAAAAAAAACAGTTTCTGATTAAAACAAAAGTATTTTATTCTATATAAAAATTATTGATTTTATAGTTGTAACCGACAACCAACCAAATCAATATATTTTCTTTAGCTTCACATTGTTCCCCACGTGTAACAGAGTAGGCAGAGGGAAACTAAGGTGTTGAAACAATGTGTTCCCCGCTTTCCGCCGAATTTTCGAAAGATCTAGATCTCTTTCAAGATATAAAACTCAACATCGCTCGCTTGTCACCAGAGCGACGAAATAAAAATGTTAAATAATTTATACTCCCTCATGATAATCACAACTGTCGCATTTTCAGTTACACGCTTGTGTCACTACGCCACAACGGCTTTTTACACTTAAAATACTGTCTATATTGCTTATAAATAAACAGAAAAATTCTTTCAGCAGCAATCTTCCCAGACGAGCCTCCGCCATTAGACAACGTGGAATCAGAATATTCCGACGACGACATATTTGCGGAATTACACAAAAAACCGCATCAAATTCGGCCCAACGAATACAAAAGTGAAATAATGCAAGATTTGTTCGGTAATTCGGTGAAAGATGGAATTGTATCCCATACTCCTGTAGAAAATAAGGTAATTTCTCTTACAATTATTTTTTTTGTATTGTGTAAAAATGGAGTGTCTTAATACTCGATGCGCAGGGCTCAATGTTTCTATGTGTGGGATGCAGCATGAACCTTTTTTTTTTAATTTTTAGCCTAATTCAACTCTACCTGAAAATTCACCTGTTCTCGATGATAGTGTACAATCAAAAATGGCACCGGGTCCTACAAAAGAAGTAACATCCGATAATGAAGTTAATTCAAAGGTATTTTTTCTTTTTAAATTAAATTGGACAAAAAAATAAGTAAAGATAGGTATATATATATATATATATATATAAGTATAAAGTAAATTTTATAAAGTAAAATATATACGTATACCATTTAGTTTTTTAATTGCAATATCACTCTAAGTTTGATTTAAAACCGCAGCAAATGTTCGTCAATCAATAATGTGACAACACCGTAAAAGAGGCCAGTAATGGTGTAGTACAAGCGTTTGACTGTAAACGTGACACGTTAGCGCTTCGATTCCCACATTCGAGGAAAATAAATATTTAATATTTTTATTACTTTGCTCTGGTAACGAGGTAAAGCGCGGCGGCGAATTCGGTGGAAAGTGGGAAACGAACTTCCGTTTACCCTTTTGTTTCTTATGGCAATAAAATGAGAGTCAGAGTGTTAACACTAGGTTTCCAGGCTCGTTCTCCCTTTCCTGATAAGTTTGGGATAAAGCGTGTAGCAAAAAAAAAAGAAATAAAGTTGAAAAAAAAGCTAAAATCAATATAAAAAATCAAAAATCATGCTTTAAAAACATATAATATAATGATATAGTTATCTTAATTATTAAAATAAAATGAAAAGAAAAATTAAAATTGTCAAAATAAAACAATATTGTATGTCAATAATAACATATAATAATTTTTCATTTATTCATTTGTTGAATAAAAAAAATACACTTAATTTTTTTTCATGTAGTTCATGTAGTGTTTTTTCATTTTACATTTACCCACAATATAAAAAACTTATTAATATAATTATTTTTCAGAAGCCTGTCGGTGGCATTTCGTTATTCGGTTCCAATAAAGGAGCAAAGAGCATTGGCGCCGCCATATTAAAACGAAATCAACGTAAAATATCCACTTCAGAAGAAGAAAATGACGTCACCGAAGATAATGAACCAGAAAGAGGAACAGATAAAACAAAACAACCTAATAGCAAAAAAATTATTGAAGATTTATTTGCCAAACCCGTTAAAAAAGTTGACAAAAGTATTAGAGTTAAGCAGCCGAATGTTAAATTAGTTCATAATGAACCTGCACCTGCACAAAAAACGAATAAACCTACAGATAAAATAGATTTATTCAGTGATAATATATTTGATGACATAGATGATATATTTACTACGAATGTTATAACGAAACCAAAAATCGATAAAAATACTAAATCGATATTCGATGATGATGATCTTTTTTCAGAAATTGTTCAAAAACCTGAAAAATCTAGTAAAAAAGATATTAAGGGCATTTTTGATGATGATGATGATGATGATTTATTTGCCGAAAACGATAGCCAACCGAAAGCTAGTTCTACTGTGATCGAAACATCTACACATAAAAATAAAAAAGACGATGAAGAAGTAAAAATAGTAAAAAGTATATTTGATGATGACGGCGATGATGATTTATTTTCTGATATTAAAGACTTAAAAGCTAAACCAAAAGTAGAAGATCATAGTATAGAAACGCAAAGTTCTCTAAATGTTAATTCTAAATCAGTAATTAATACTTTACATGTTAGTACAGATAAGAAAACTCATTCTGAACAGTTTCAAAGTCCTAATTTATTTGATGCTGAGGACGATGAATTATTTAACACTACGAAGCAAGATAATGAAAAAATAAGAAAAGCTGAAAACACTACCAATTCTAGACATAATAATAATGGACTGTCAAATGAGAGTAAAACAAATAATGATATTGGCGATAATTCCGACAATGAAAATGAATTTGATGAACCACCAAGTTTTGAAACTAGAAATGTAGATAAAAATAAACAGAACGAAAATCCAGATAATATTTCATTTAAAGATGATATATTTAATCCGACATCTATTAGGGTGAATAATGAAAAAACTGAGCCTAAGGCTATTATAGACAAACAATCAAAAGAAAAAGATATTTTCCAAAATGATTTGCTTAAAGATGAACCTACTGTTGAACTATTTACAAATATAAGTGAATCAGAAAGCAAAAAATCTGAAACAAAACATGATGAAGACCCCTTCAGTGATATTTTCACCGATTTACCACCAGCTTTTGAAAAACCAAGTGAACCGAAAAAGAGTAAAAACGTCAATGCGTTATTTGATGATGATTCAGATGATGAATCATTGTTCTTTAAGAAAGATGATGTCGTTAGTGATGAAAAACCTGACATAAACTTTGACACTGACAGGTTTAGAATATTCCATGACGAACCGCCAGATATTGATGTGGATTTTTCACAAAAACGACTTAAAGTATCAAATGAAAAAAACTATATCTTTAATAAAAACGAAGAACAAAATGAAGACAAACCTGTAGAATATATACTACCTCAAAATTTAGATGTTATAAGTAATCATACTAAAAATAATATCAAATGTAATGATAATGCTAAAATATTGGAAGAGCCTAAAAATCAAGACATTGATATACCGAAATTATTAGAAAACATAAAAGCTAGCGAACAAAGCAATGACTATGATAATTTAAAGAATAATGTTTCTCAAATAGAAACTGAAACATATAAAAAAGATTTACAAACAAATGAAGATATAATAGATTCTTCAGAGGAAATAGAAACTAAAAAACTCATAGGAAAGCTAAAGCCGATGGGTTTTAATATAAATGTTAACACCTTACTACCAGGTGCTTCACCTAAGAAATCTAAAATCAATGAAGAAACAGACGGGCAAAGTACATCGACGCATAGTAATGAAGAATTAAACATTAGCAGTCCAACAAAAGATGTAACGATGGTAAAATCTGTCAGTTTTGGCGGTGATCCAGATGCAGGAGTTTTAGATAACAAATTGTCTAAAGAACGAGCTAAAATCCAAGTTAAAAGACGTCCGTCAACACGAAGAGCTAGGCTGGAAGCTGTTAGAAAGTCTAGAGTAGATTTAGAATCTGATTCAACAGATAATTCAAGCTCTTTCGATGAACCTAGAAAAGGAAAACATGATATACTTAAAAAAAATAAGTCAGACGATATTGATACTAATTTAGAAAAAGATAAAAGTAAAAAAAAAATTGATATTGAAACTAATTCAACAAATATAGAAGTAAAAAATGATGCGATTCCGAAAAAAAATGAAAATGCAACTAAAAAACCTGAAGTTAAATCAAAAGTCGTATATGTACTAAATGATGAAGACATATTTTCAACACCTACGAAAACAGATGTTAATAAACAAAACCCTAATCTAAATGTGTTAAGCATTGTAGATGATGATGATGTATTATTTAAAACTACTAACACTAAAACACAATCTAAAGAAGAAAAATTTAATGAAATAGAAGTAAACAGTAATATTACAGCTAAAAATACAGAAAAAAATAAGAAAACAAATGTAAATAAATCTAATAAATCAATTTTCGGTGATTCCGATGACGATGAAGAACTATTTGGAAAGAAAAAGATAAATAAAGATAAGAAAGCGAGTATATTCGATTCAGATACCGATGATGATCTCAAATTATTTACAAAGAAAATTGAGAAGAAAGAAACTAAAAAAGGTCCTTTGTTTGATGATGAATCGGATGATGATGATCTTTTTGGTGGAAAAACAAAAAGTAAGACTTGATCTTTTTGAAAAGTTATTTTTTTATTGGATTCACACTTCACCCCGCATATAGTAGCGTAGACAGGGGAACTTTGTGTTCACATACCGCACAGTTTTCAAAACATTACCTATTAAGTGACGGAATTCCACGCTGCGCTTTGTCTTTGTTACCAGAGCGAGGAAATAAAATACTTCTTTCTCTTTAGTCCGAATCCATAACCATCGCATTTACAGTCAGACGCTGCGTCAAGACTGTTATTTATTTATTTTATTATCTAATTTATTTATGTTATCTAGTTGAAATTATTGTTTGTTTAGTTTTAATTAGCTTTTAGATTTGCATGTTATTTTTTCTGTTATGATTTTTTCTTTTTAATTTAGTTTTGATGTTTCGACCTTCCAATCTTTTTTTTTTGTTTATTTATACGAGTATACTGTAGTATTTTGCCAGCATAAAATACCTTTTTTTTAATCTACGCGCACTTATAAAAAAAATCTTTTCTTAAATACAGAAAGACAAACATCAAAACATGAAATGAAAAAGTCAACTGAAGAAATTGTGTTTGAACATCCATTGTCTTATAAAGGAAATATAAGATGAATAATATATGAGATGGTTGTGGGTTCGATTCTCACTTGGACAGTCATCATTCATAGTCATAGTCGGATTTGGACAGTCATCATTCATAGTCATAGTCGGATTTTTAATTTAGCGAGAAAATGTGGCGTTGATTTACGCCATCTTATATGTAGCAATATCTGAAAATTGTGTGGACTGTGGAAAATGGAGTGACTTGACACTACTTCTCTCTGCCTACCCTGCTATATGTGCGATACAGTGTGAAGAAAGAGACTACAACTATTTACCAGTTACTATAATATTTTAAAAATTTGTATATTAATATAAATTCTAGAAAATTCTAGAAAAAAAGAAGAAAAAAAATGCTTTAAAATTATTGTTCTTAATTTTTTGTGATATTTTTATTTTATCTTGCTTAAAATATATCTTATATTACAAAATGTCAAATTAAGATAAGTACATTATAGTAGTCCAATTATTTACATCACAAAGTAACTAAACTCGTTAATGGTAGCTATGTTATAATAACTAATCAGTAAATAAACATATATTGTATTTTCAGGAAAAAAATAACATAAACATTGATAACATAAATAAATAACGACAGTGTCAACTGCCATCTTGTTTCAAATTATAGTAATACGGTCTAATATTTTTAATACCTATTGAAAAAATACACAATTTTTTTTATTTTTACAGCTGCTAACATTCTTTAACATAAATTTAATTAACTAAATTTAATGATATTATTAAAGTGTACCTACGCCCTACACCTGGGCTTGTACACGTACCTTTCTATTTATCAGTCCATGGTACTAAAAAGTGCAGTTTTAAGTGTCAGGACACATTGTCCTCCATTGATATCTGGGCCACTTTTCAAATAATATTTAATGTATCATATGTGCAATACAAATAATCATTCCATACATTGTAAATAATAGGTGTAATTAAAAAATATATGTAATTATTATTATTTTATTAATTATAATCGTGTTTTAAAAATAATTATATTTACATTTTTTTAATGATTAGATGGTAAAGGAAAAAAAAGAATTTATTAATGAATTTTTATTGTTATCTGTAAGTGATTAAATTGCAACCAAGTGCCTAATTACTTGATTTTGTTATTAAGTTTATAAATATAATTTAATAAATGCTATTTGTTTATAATCATTGTTTTACTTTTTACTATTTTTCATCCATACTCCATGGACGAGGTGATATAGCCTCGATATCTAACACAAAAGCAATGTTTCAATTTATGCTAGTAGTTTATCAGAAGAGCGCGTGCAACCCATTTTTTTTAAAATATTAGTAAGTAAGTATAAATGAAATTATACTATTGTTAGCGTACAAGTGTAAAGGTGGGTAGATTTAGGTGAAAAATACAAAAGCAGTGGAATTGTGTCGAACGGATACAGTTGCTTGTAGGCGGAAGCCCTGATGGGAAAATATCTAGTGTGTAGTGTTGTTCTTGAGTGACACATGTCACTTATTGTAATTACGTGGAACCTCTGTTCGAGTACGTTGGAAACATATAGACGGTACGTGTTTATTTTAATAACGTTAACCGCTTCCGTTTTCTAATACTATTATGATTTTCTGGTTTGTGTCACAGTATAATTATTATGTAGTTTAGCAAAGTAAAATCTTATATATGAATCCATTTTTACCAGCATTAATTAAATATAGCATTTTATTCAAATACAATAGTTCTGTGCCAACCCCAGAATAGTCTTGTGCCCACCCCAAATTTTATTCAAAAAAATAAAACCTGTAATTAAATTAAAATAATCTTCTCCTCCTGCCTCCCCTGGAAAATATTTCTAGATATCTTGATTTCAGGAATCCAAAATTAATAATATTTTTGTTAAATCGGTTGTGGCCCACTGCCATCACTAAATCACTAATGTCATTGTGAAATGTGAATGTCACATTCTCACATTCGACAAGTGTCAAGCGTGGACACCACGATTTATCGACATACGGACATCTAATTTATTTTTTATTGTATAAATAAATAACCATGAAACTACCAGATAAGAAGAAAACTAAAAAACAAAAAATCAAGAAGCGACCGATAGAAAAGCCCAAAAAGGAAAAAGTATTAGTTGTAGCGCAAGAATTTAAATTTGCGCGTTTACTGTCTGGTAACGAAAAGAAAACTAGAGATCGTGTTCTAAAAACATTTAAGAAATGGTTGATGAACTGTTTTGAGAAAGGATACGGTAAGTATTATTTAGTTTTTATATAAAGAAACACATTCTGTTATATTAGCAATAACATGTGTTGATTTTAACATAACCTAAAAATAAAAACAAATGATAGTTTATTTTCTAGATTAAAAACCATTTAAATTACATAAAAATACTTTTTATTAATTAATTAATTAAGTATTGTCTATTATATTGTATTTATATTCAATTTTGTCATATTTATAGAGTTTAAAGAAGATGATTTTATAAGAGTTTGGAAAGGATTGTTCTATGCTGTGTGGATGTCAGATAAGCCATTAGTTCAGGTAACAGAAAATATAATCATTTATTTATTGAAATAAACTTGAAACTTTTAGATATC
>DWNA01003308.1:0-10251 GCA_018249835.1 Heliconius besckei
ATCAATACTTAATTAAATTGACACTTAGCAAATCTTACATAATTAAATTAGTATTAGTTTATTTACACAAGTAAATGGCGCGACAAGCTTTTATGATCATATAAATTGTGTACAATGAGGTTATGAGTTGATAGTTAAAATTTAAAAGACAAATTTTATTTTGTCCTCTTTAAAGCGTTTAAATAAAAGCTTTTTCTAAAAATGATTTTTTACTTTTAATTTATTCTTGTTAGTAGGACGAGAAAATGAAAATAAACAATTAATTTATTATAGAATTCAGTTTCGCGCGGAATCATTGTTAAATGTCGAAACTGTGACTAAACAATGTAATAGTGATGTGGTCATGTCGAAGCTCCTATTTATAATAAATAAAAAATAATCGATTCTTCGACATTATATTGGTGAAAAATAAAAAATTAATAAAATAACAAAGATTTGTACCAAATGTTTTAATATTCCAAATTGGTTAATCTTTATATTTTTTTAGGTACAAATGCAAAGAATGCCACCGCGGCTTCGTAACCTGCAGCTCCTATAACGTCCACGTGAAACGTCACAAAGGGCAACGGGACTACCGTTGTGAGTGCGGTAAGACATTTTATACGTCCTCCGCCTTAAAACAACACCGTGTTGTCCACACTGGCCTGAAAAAATACCAGTGTAAAGTTTGTGAAAGGAAATTCTCGCAAACCAGCCATCTTACAAGGCACTTCCGGCGGGATCACGCGAAACCGGACGCGCCTTTACCGCCCTCTACTCACTATAGGGTAGTGTTGCCCGAACCGGAAAGAGAAACACGAGTGTTAGATTTAAAGTGTGAATCCTAATGAAAATTTATATTTGAATGTCGATTTTTTATCTTTGTAATTTTTTCGATTTTTTATGTTATTAGAATTTAGTTTCGTGTTTTTGGAAAATAGTGTTGTTGTAGGTATTTTATTGAATTATTGGCTTATTCATTTTGAATCTCAATGTCTTGATTTTTGGTAATGTAATAATACAATTCTTAATTTATGTTTTTAATAAGTATTGCTAGCGATAAAAAAAATATCTCTTATTTCAACGTTTTTAAATAATGTCATCATATTTTAATTTAGAAATATATGGAAATTTAACGTAGCAGGCCTCAATGTCGCCCAGCAGTGAGTACTTGGATGATTTCTGCGACATGCGGGAAAGAATTCTGCGTGACGTATTTTTTTTTATGTTTCTAAATATTATTGAACGATGTTTTTAATACCTTGAAATAATACGAAAATGAAATTGTAAACTACCTCAGCATTTAAACCCATTTCTTAATTATAATAAATCATTGAAATGTTATATTTTTCCTTTTTTTTGATGGTATATATTAGACACAATTAGTCAAATTATTTATTTAATGTGTAAAAATTAGGATATGTTACCAATTAAAGAATATAAATAAATGTATATTATAGAAAAATATTGTATTTGCAAATAAATTTTTACAGAACTTGTACTTGAATTTTATTTGATACTAGCGGCCCACTCGCGGCTTCGCCAGCGCTCGAGAGGAGGGCGCCCCCCGTGGGGCTAGAACCCAGACTTGCGGCTGTAAAAGACGTTGATTTATTTTAATTTTACATTTTCTCAAAAGTTACATACTATAAAAGCCGAAGCTTATCTTCATTAAATTTACTTGATGATGAAATAACTTTTGCTCGTAATTTTCGACATACATGTGAAATAAACAACGTGAAACGTTACGGTGAAATAACACCTTGCAATTTTCGAATTTTATTGAGACTTAATTAAGTATTTATAAGAGATAGATATAGGGTGTAAGTTAGACGTAAAAAAATTAAATTAGCTTCACTTGTATCCCGCACACAGCAGGGTAGGAGCAAGGTAACCTAGTGTTAAGACACTCCATTGTCCACTTTCCACACGATTTCTGAGGTGCGACATTGCGTGTTAAGTGGCAGAATTCAACGCCGCGCTTTGCTTCGCCACCAGAGCGAAGAAATGAAAATATAAATGAAGATAAATATTTCACTTCCTCGGAACATGATAGTTAGTTCTGCTTTTTCGTGCCTTCATTGATTTATGAGAAGTTATATTGTCAAAAAAAATGATTCTACAATTTTTATGAATAAATTCTTACTTTTCACATTAGGTCAGAGTGAATGGTAAGATATTAGAACAAGTGAATGAAGTGGTATATTTGGGAAGTAAGTTCAATAGAGATGGACATACGATTGGATGTGGAAAAGCGTATTGCTGCCGGTAACAGTGCTAATGGAGACGTAGCTGCATTGATGAGACGGCGAAACGTCAGCACAGCTGCGCGTTTGACCGTACACAACTCAGTGTTGGTACCGACGTTGTTATATGGCAGCGAAACGTAGATATTTCAGACGAAGAATGAAAGAAAGATGGATACCGTGAAGATGCAATCTTTTCGTAGGATATTCTTCTTGAGAGTTCTTAGCTGATCGAATCCGCAATGAAGACATAGGTACATAGAATGGCAGGTACTAGCGAGGATGTTACAGTGACAAGGAAGAAGAGATGTTCAGATGGTTTGGGCACGTCGAACGAATGAGTGGTAAGAGAGGAAGGGGGAGGCCTCGGTTTACCCTCGAAACCACAGTATCAAAGATACTGGCTGAAGGTCACGTAAAAAGCAAAGTCCTCGGAGGGCATATGTGAAGAGGTTGATGACGAGGTGAAAGAGGTATGTTCTTTCTGACTACCCCGCTAAGGATAAAGCGTGAAGCTAAGTTATATAAGTAAGTCACATTAGAAAGTGTCTCGATTAAGGATCGATAAGAAAATCAATTTACAAACAAACAACATTTTCATTTATATAAAAAATATATAATAATATTGTAATTCAGGGATATATTTAGAATTTTGTTTAAATTACGTTTACGGTACATAACAAATAAATATTATACTGAATGCATAATTTAAAAAAAAATTATAGTCTTTTTATAATCTACATTACATTGTGCATATTAATAGTGAAATGTCAGATGTCAGTATCGAATTGGGTTTGGTGACTGTAAACTTCCCTCAAGTTTGTGTTCGTATTTTCTTTTGTTTTCCATTAATTTTATTTGCAATTCATGGTTGAGGTAACGTCGTTATTCTAGAATGACAATGGAAAGGAGGATAAAGTTAAAGACACTAAACAGCCACATAACTTGCAAGATTTGCCGCGGATACTTCATAGACGCGACCACCGTCACCGAGTGCCTTCATACGTGTTAGTATATTTGTTTGTATACACATAAATGATATATATCTGATTGTCGAAGCTAAATAGTATATAAAATTTACTAAAAGTTTTATAGTGAAATTTTAGAATTTGTGACATTTGTATAACCCCACTTAAAGACTTCTATTATTTTAAATATTGTAAAGTTGAAGAGTTCAAATGGTTAACCAAATTAATCTGAAAAACTCCTGGTTCGATTTGAAAAATACTTTATGTGTTAGTCCACTTATGAATGAAAGAAGGAATTGATTGAACTCTCTGTACCACAGTGGCCTCGGGCACTAAGATTCTCATATAATTTTTATTTGTTTCTGTTTGAAAAGAATGGTACTGTAAGTTTAAGCTACAGCTAACTATTATAAAAAATAAATTTTATATTTAAAAACTTAATTCTTCATATATTAATTACCTAAAATTTGTATGGTAATTACATTTCTATTTGTGACATTTGGATACCTCATTAAAGATGTATTTTTATAATATTTTCTTAAGTATGAGATAACACAAAAAAAAGCTTAAAACATGATTTTTGATAATTACAGTTTGCAAAAGCTGTCTAGTGAAGCATTTAGAAGAAAACAACACATGCCCGACATGCAACATAGTGATCCATCAATCACACCCATTGCAATACATAAGCTTCGACAGAACAATGCAGGATATTGTATACAAATTGGTGCCAGACCTACAAGATAGTAAGTATTTTTTCTATTTTTAGTTGTAAACCACACTTAGAAAAGAAAAATACTTATTTAGAAAACATGTACACATTTAAATATAGCAATAATACATCCAAAATAAAAAGAGATATGGAAGTATCTTAATTGGAATTAAGTGTTTCCAGATTCCCTCTTCCTACATGTGCAGCTCCAATACACTACAGTACAGTCCCAATGACCTACAATGGCTTCACAATTATTTTGTTATCAAGGAAATAATTATCATTGTACAGTACAAACCACCCTAAAACTAGGCTTTCTGAATTTTTGTGCATCATTCACTTGCAGAAAATTATCAAAAATAAAAATATAACCAAAATATACAGGTGGAAGCATCAGCGCTCCTTTTACGGGAACAGCATATACGGTAAAATATTTTAATCCCACACCTAAAGAAATTAATCAAGATACCTCAACAGTTTAGATTAGACATAGGATTTTTTTTTCATTTCACGATGTTTATCCATCCTGTATTTCGTGTGACGCAGTTATGCATAGATACCTATAACGTAAACTCGTACTACTACAAAAATACTAGTAAAGTTGAGTATCGTTGTAAACCATTTTGAACTTTGCCGCCAATACCTATAATCCGATGTCGGAATAAGGCGGGTGTGGCGGTTGGTGTTTTATTTTACAACGATAATTTTATTATTTATTTTGTTTGAAGAAATCACTTTTTCATTTAAAAAATATATATATTTTAAATTGTATTAGACTATTATAGAGTAGTCATTTAAAGTGTGGACAACTCTCTGTATATACAATATCATGCTGTATATACTAAATAAAGGCTTAATTAAAGTTATATATTAAGTTACCTATTTCAGATGAACTCAAAAGGGAAAGAGATTTCTACCGAGCCCGAGGCCTACCGTGTCCTAAAGACGCTGCGCTAGCCGGTGACAAGCCAGGTGGTGGCGAAGACCAGGAACAACCTGATAATACTGATTGTCATAGAAAAGATGAACAGGTTGGTTGTTATTAAGTTTTTGCATTGGTTTTGTTTTTGGTTTGATATTAGAAAACATAAGAAAAAAATTAAACATAAAAATAAGTCCAAGCTTTAATTTCTACCTCATACCCACAAGCGTGCGATTGTAAACACAATGAATGTAGGCTCGATTTGTACTCAGAAGAATGAAATATTAAATGTTTTCATTTCAAATGGCGGCTTTGAGTTCCGACACTAGAGACGCAATGTCTATAGAATTCGGCGGCAGAACTCCGATGGGCGAAGGAGTATCCCTGCCTAGCTGCAGTAAAGCGTAAAAAAACAAAAAATAACTTTGAATTTATGACTAAACCAAAACTCAAATGTACTTTCATCAATTTTCAGGTGAATGTCTGCTTAGAGTGTATATCAACGTCTCTAAGAACATTGAAACGTAGCTTCATCAGGTGTTCCGCACAAGCAACCATCACACACTTGAAAAAATTTATTGCAAAAAAAGTCTTAAATGGCATGGAGAAGTATAAAGAAGTGAGTTTTTTATAATATAAAATTTTATTTATTGTTAGTTGCATTTAAATATTAATATAAAGAAGAGGATATGAAAAATTGTTAATTTAAATTTTTTAAATGTTATGCCACACATAAGAAAGAAAAATACTTATTTAGAAAACATAAAAATAAAAAAAATATAAATAATTTATTTTCATTATCATTTCTTTCAAAAATGTAATACATATAACAGTCACTGTTTATAATTTGACGAAGAAATATTTTCTCACCCTGAGTGCAGATTGCAACACGACAACCACCAAAAGCGCGGAATCTTGTCCGCCGCTCTACACTTAATGTCTCGAAAACTTTTACGGTTCTGCCTTACCCGCTATATGAGGGAAAATATATGTATCTTTATATATCTTTGTGCAATAAAGTATTTTTGATTTGATTTGAGGGATACAGTATGAAGCTAAAAAAAAAGATAAGAATACAAATATTTATATTATATATGTAATGGTACTTTTTCAACTACTATAATAATTTAACTTTTATTACAGATTGACATATTATGCAATGATGAGTTACTAGGCAAGGATCATACATTAAAATTTGTATATGTAACCCGCTGGAGGTTCCGCGACCCACCGCTAAGGTTACAGTATAGACCTAAGATTGATTTGTAGATTTATATTAATAATAATTATTTTTAAATTCATTATAGATGTGTGTGTCTATGTTTCCAAATTTTTTTAAAGACAGAATAGAACGACAAATATTTATCTTATATAATTTGTTTTATCAGTTTTTGCTTAAGATCTTAATGTTAAATAAACATAATCTTAAACAAAACTGAAAATAATAATTAAACATTTAAATAAAAAGAAAAAATTTTTTTTTTGTGTTCGTGAATGTTCAAGAAATTACATTTCTTACATCACTATTAAACACTAAAAAATAAAATATTTGTAAAGAAATTGTTGGAAACATGGAATTCACATATGAGCGCTTAATTTGCTATTGTTCTATTAACAATATCACAAAACTGTGAATTTTAATATTTTATTGAATTGAATTGAATTCTTGATATATGGCGTTTTGAAATATTTTATTTATGATTTCTTTATAAGTAACGTCAATTATAAGTTACCATTTAAAACTTTTAGTATAGTTTTCTCCTAAAATGTTAACAACTTGACTTGCTGAACTCAACTCCTTGTCTTCTCTTCAGAATGAGGAAATGAAAGTGATTCTCCCGAGTGGAAATCGAACCCACAACTGTCATATTGAGTCAGTCGCTGTCGCCGAAGCACGACGGCCTCTTAATTTAAATATTATTTTAAGGTTTTTTTCATGTATATACTTAATGATAAAAAGCTATACTAAATGAATGTATGTTGATTTGAAAATAAATAAATCGTGACATAATGTCATATTGTAAATATTAGACAAGTTGAAATCTGTGTATCAACCAGTGTCGACGACTATTAGAAAATAAATAAATAGTTTTATATGTACCTTAAGATCTGCATACTATATGCATATTAGATTTTATATAAAATGCAATTTTAATATTAAATTGTATTCGCTCACCAACAAAGGTTAGCTAGCAAATAATATAATTTGTGATAATATCATTGAATGTATGTCATTAATTATTAAAAACTAATATCTTGTGACATTGATATTGATGTATCGAATGATCCAATCAATCGATTTTGGGAGCAACTTGTTAATGAGTTTCGAACTTATGAATAATTAATAACATTTACAACATGATCTTCTTGGTTTACCTTTGTATATTTTGCACATTGTTATATCAAAATTTAAATATCTTTTCTTATATTGCATATAAATGTACAATTGCATATTTTTCTAAAGCTCACATCTCGCAAGACGTCCATTATCTGTTAATCCACCATTTGGACCACTGATTATTTATAGTTTAAATAAAAAATAACTAGATTGTGCAACAGGTCCCTAATGGTATTGTGAAAATGTATATAAACGATATAAAAATTTGTAGAATTTTATAAATAGTTAAGAGAAATTAACAATATCCTTTAAATTCATTATTTACTTTATTTTCTTAATTATTTTAGAGTATGTTTAGTTTATTGTAAAAAGAGGTATTTTAGTTCATTTTGTTATTTTGTTTAGTGACTTTTTTGTTATTCACAAGTAAAAATACCCAAATGGTGTTATAGTTCAGTTAGACAATTTTAAATGAATGTTAGTCAAATACAAATTATTTGATTTAAATATTTGAAATATATTATTTGAAAACTCGTTTATTTTTCATTATACTTTAGTTTAAATATTATAAACAGTGTCATAAAATTCATCATCATCATCAGCCTGTCCTCGTCCACTGCTGGACATAGGCCCCTCCAAAAAAATTGATTATTCCTTATTCAATGAGAAAGAATTCTTATTCAAATAAAAGTCTTAATACTCGATTCACATTTTACACGCATATTCTACAAGATTTTGCATGATTTATAAATAAAAATTAGATATTTGTGACAAAAAACGCTTCACACTGTACACAGGGAACTTAGTGTTAAGACACTCCGTTCCCCACTTTCCGCCGTTCGTGTTGAGTGGCGGACGCCGGACATTGGCCTTGGTGCCAGAGAGTAGAAATGAAAATATTAATAAATAACAATCATTCATTCTTTCGATTGGGATGGGACCCAGAACCGTCGCGTTACAGTCACATTCCTGTACTCTTGTGTAACGTTTTCGTTTTTCGAATGAGCAGTATGCTGTTGGCCATATCGGCCTCTACAGCGTCACCGGGCTTGGGGAGGCCGAGCTAGACGAGCTCTGACCTTGGCATGGCTACCGTGGAAGGTACCAACAAAAGAGAACACAGTGGCGCAAGGGCGTCTCCTTTGAGACTCGAACCGCGACTTGCGAGCACCGTTCGTAGTGGGGGGCTTTGCTTCGATCGAATCGAGCAAAGCCTACTGGGGAGACTTGTGTAACGATGGCCTCAAATATTTGTGACAGTCAAGATAATTCTAATTTAATCTAGAATATTTTGGTAAATTTTGCAGACAACAAGTATTTTTTTGTAAATAGACATGAAAGTGAATAGTATTATATTCTCTTACTATGAAAATGAAAGAAATTAATACTTTGTCTGTATTTAAAATTGACAGTTCTTACTATTTGTTTCAGTCTTCAGTCTCTTCAATTTTTTGTAAATGTTATATTACAATATATCTTTGCATCGATTTTACAAATCGATTTGATTATTTTTTTACTATATCTGTAAACGTTTTCACATTGAACGTCTGTGCTATCTTTGTTTGTGTGAAACAAACCAAACGTCAGACTGCACTTGTGTCGCACCTGTCAAAGTTATAAGCGATGAAAAACTGAAAAATGGACGACCGATAGATTTTCCTTCGCACGTGAACTTCATAGTTAGTTTTTATTTGTTTATGAAAAACGGTTTGCCGTCAAGCTGGGTGCCAAAACAGTGGAGCGCTTCTTGAACCTCGCCGACGACAACTTCGTCGGGGATGTCAACGACGACTTAAAATGTTTTCTAGCCGAAAAAAATGTTGACAGGTAAACATTTATAATTACTAGTTTATTACACCTATCCCCGGTAAATTATTGTATTATAGAAAATTCTTGTTAATTAATCTCAATGTCACCTTATTGTGTTAATTTTCTGTTGTGCTGTTCATTTATTGAAGAGAATTGTATTTAATTTTCAAGGTTATGCGCCGATTCGTTCGGTCGTTTCGTAGGACGCGATCATCGCTCTTCTGAGATGACACTGTACTCTAATATAACTGTAAACCACACAAAAAAAACCGCAGCTGTCTCGTAAACTCGCATACCTGCTTCGTTATTTTTTTTCTCTTTATTAATAAACGTGTAAGTGTAAATTTGTATGAATTTCTCAAACAAATAAGAATGAAAACAATGTCTATTGTTGGGAATCTTTTGTTGTGAAAATCTTCAATGTATTTTGAAGTAAGAAATATTTTTTGAAGTTTAAGTATTCATTAATATGGAGATATAATTTTGAAATAATTAACTCATTGATTGTATTGTAATTTATTATACATAAATATATTTGGTTACTGTACAAACAGTGCATTTATAATTTTGTAATATTAATTAACAAAAATCAATATTTTTAATCTATTATTCCACACTTCTAAAAGAGTAATCAATATTTTATTAATATGTGTATTGATTTATTTTTACTAATTTAGTTTTATGTATTTATTAAGAATGAACTAATAATATTATTATTTATAATCAAGCATAAAAGAAATATACAAAAGAATGTTATAAAGTTATTAAATAATCATTTAAAGAGTACATTATTGCCTAAAACAATTCTATATACAAACCAAAATAAATTTGAAATAGTAAATAATTAAAATAAGTATTTAAATGAGTTAATGTATCTTTTAATAATTTTTATACTAATACAAAGCTTAAAAGCATTTGTTTGGTTGAATACACTAATCTTTGTGACTACTGGTTCAAATTAAAATGTTCTTTTAGTGTTGTATGAAACCTATAGGCTATATTAAATAATATTAATGATTTTGATGTAATACACCGTTCCTCCTGTGAATATTACCTCAAGATATTTAGAATATACAACTATTAATTAAAGCTGCCAATAAAATTTAGCTACAAATATAATTCTCACATTGCTTAAAGTTTTCATAATAGAATCAATATTTACAAAAACCTTTCCAGTTGTAAGGGCTACAATGTAATTTATTACTATTGTTCAATATAACACCTATTTTATTTGACTTAGAAATTGATTTGTTTATTCTATTTTTGTACTGAACATT
>DWNA01003309.1:0-10250 GCA_018249835.1 Heliconius besckei
ATATGTTTAATGCGGATGTGTCCGAAAAGTTGAGGATCGAGTGTGGTGGCGAGAATTGGGGAAGGCCTATGTTCAACAGTGGACAAAAGATGGCTGTTGATGATGATGATATGTTTAAATTTTATGGACACATTGTCTCTTAAATATATATAAAATAAAATATTTATAATTGAATCCTTGTATCTATTGTATATCGCTCCTTCTTCAATTATTGTAGACTTGATTTGAATCCCAATTTCACTAAAACATCATAATTTTTATTAATAATCTATGCATATACCATAGTAAAGGTAAACTGAGTGTCTTACCACTGCGATTCTGCAGAACGGCAGAACATCGAGACTGATGCAGAAGATGCAAGACATTAAGAAACAAAACGCCGTTTATGTTGCTATACCTATATATACATATATGGTAATAGCCGAACAAATTCTGGTATTGTTCATTGGTTTATTTGCTTCTACTCAGTTCCTTTTAACGCGGACAATTTTTAAATGGCCTATGCTTGATTCCATTATTGTGTGCCAATCACAGTGAATTACAATGTCCTTTGGGGGACCGAGGTTGTGTATTTTTTGTGTGAGTTATATTTATTTGTGTATTTTTGTGTTTGTAAGTATATGATTTTTGATGTTCGTGTCAAGGATTTTTTTATATTTGTCTTTGTTTTATTTCTTTCCCTTCTCTCTTGATTTTATTAATATGTGTCACTAACAAAGCCCAGTGAATAAACTTTTCACATTTTTGTTTTTTTTTCTATATAAGCAATATAATGTGAAATTTTCAAAGTGTAAGCATTAAGTAAGCATTAATTAACTCTCTATTATCTATATGAAAAAAAATGACATTTTGGTTTTTATATATTTGTTTATATAACAAACTAAACGTTCGATTTAGTAACTTTTCACATGTGAATAAACAAATTGATATACACTAACCGATATTGCCTTTTATTTTCTGAACAGTATAACGATACGAACGAACGATAACGATAAGTATAATATTTTTTTTTACATTTTTCAGATATAATTAAAAACATTTAATTATTTAATTTATAAACCTCCACATATCGAAGAGTTGAACAAAGATTAATAGTGCCACTGTCTTTAATGGTTTCTGATATAGATTTTTTTCATTTTTTATTCAGGAACCTCGCAAAAATATATGTAACGAATTAAGCTAATTGAGACGTGTGAAACATAAGTGACATGTTTATAAGAACATTTTTAGTTAGCTCCTAACTTGAGTGTGCAATAAATCTTTATCTCCTTAGCGGCCGATATCTCTTTAATAGCAAGTGCCAAGTTCGAAAATTTAAATATAAACAACTTAAGTACTCCGATATCCGTTTTAAATGCATTATCTTCGAGTCGTCATATTTTGAAAGCCGATAGCTTTCTCGTTGTTTTGTATTGTAGTATTTGTATTTTTAATGTTTTTCTTTTTTCATGTATTGGAAAGTTGTAATTTAAGCATGTTAAATAATATTTTTTCTTTCTATTAAACTCATTTTGTATAGCAGATTTATTTCTGGTCTCTTTTTAGATTTCCCATACCATTTTTCTTTACTATTTTTTCATGCAAAACCTTATCTTATTTTAAATTGACTTAAAAAAGGAGGTTTCCAGTGTGGCATGTACCTATATAGGTGATATTATTCGGCCAAGAATCATCAAAATCGATTCAGTAGTTTTTGAGATATAAGTGTCCACGCATAAAATATATATAAATTTTATTACTTAATTAATTATATATTTTTTTAATTACTTTTCTTGATGTAACTCACAAACATTCACTCACTCATTGTGCAATCAAACACGTTCCTTCTATGCCATGACGGCGTTATTTCCTTTACATAGAACATAGATCAAAGGATATAAAAGGAATTATTAATGACTAGTGTATCCGTAAAAAATGGCAGTTAACGAGAGATACTCTACTCTAGTTCATTTAATTATAATTTAATAAAAACTTGGTATAGTGCAAATGAAATGCCGTTTTATACCTTTTGTATGAACATGTTACAGAATGTAGGGCAAAAAGCGACAGCTTATTTAAAATGAGGAACTAATTTTATGAGTGGTGATATAGCATACGATGTGGATTTAGTGATCGATTTTTATTTTTTTTTGTTTGGTTAGTTGTACTTTCCTTGTTTAGGAAAAGTACATAAAAGTACATTAATTTAAGTTATATATGTATGTAATTTTCTTTCAGGCCCTCGTCGTCGCAGGGTCTGATCGTAAACCTTCGAGGCAATGAATTATTTTCTTGTTTTGGACATAGACACGCAACATTTCGCAAATTGAGTAAAAAATGAGGAACAGAGGGTTATGACCCTCATGACATGACATAGGGTCTGCTTATGTGTGATGCAAGCTTCAAGCTAGAAGTTGAAAAAATATATCCCATGTCAAATATAAATAATGAAGATATTGGACTTTATATTCGTTAGCTTTACTAAAAAATAACACGTTGACATAATAATAGCAAAATTTTCACTATTTTTCGACATAAAGATGTTATTTATTGAGCAAAATCGACGTTTATTGTGCAATATATTAATTAATTATACGATATATCGTTGGCTATAAATTGTCCTAAGGATAATAAAAAGTTTCACAGTAAAAGAGCTGTCAAGTCGCTAGTTAGAGTTGGTTCGTGGCCGGTTTTTATTTCTTCAATCAAACGGTAGGTGCAAATACAATACTGGATTAAGAGCTTAGCTTGAAGGGATAATAAAATGCATATCCTGGAAAGAAGAAACATATTTTTTTTCCATTTCACGCTCCATGCTGGTAGGAGAGAGAAAGAGAGAGTGTAGAGTATGAAGTGTCAAGACATTCTATTCATTACTTTTTGTCCGAATTCGAGACATTGCGTGCTGATTAAACACACCAAAAACAGCAAAAAAAACAAACTTTCACCTTATTTTTTTTGGTAAAAAAAGCAGTAAGCAAATCGTGAAAGATAATACAATAGGATGCTCTTTTATCCCTGCGGTTAAAATCGATACGAAACACAAGTTGAATAGTCGATACTTACGAGTAAGTATAAAAATATTTGCTTATTTTAATTATAGGCGCAGTGGCCTTTGCACGCCTCCCTTAGCCTTCTATATTAAGTTTCATTGTCTCACCGTATTTATTCTATTTGGCTTGGTACGATATTCGATCGATTAATATAGGCTATTTGTTTTGTAAACTAAAAGAAAGTTATTTAAATAACAACACTTGCGTTTGTTTTCGAGTAATTTATTCTCGTTTATTTTATATACAGGCTTGTGTGTTTACAAATTCGAAATTTAATTAATTAGCTGCACGCTGTATATTAAACATAGAATGCGCTTATTTCCGCCACTCAACACGCTGTCCCGAAAATTGGGCGGAAAGTGGGAAACGTCACAACACTTCTCAATAATTTCAGAACAATGTTAAAACATTATTATTATTTTTTTAAGAAAATGCTGATAATTTACTTATTAATATATACAAATAACGGTCTTATCATACAATTATATTATTACTATCCACTAAAGATAAGAATCTAAGGGCGCCACAATGTATCAAGAACATAAAATCGCCTATACGAGCCTTCAAGAATTAATTTATGTAGTGTAATATATACTGTACAGGGTCTTGAAGTACGGTCAGCAATAAAATGTAATCCTTAAAATAAATTGTGTAAGCAAACATTGCTGTTTGTTTCCTTTTTTGGTATCGGTATTTGTTAAAATAGCTCACATACATATTTGGTTTTTCTTATTTTATTCCGGTTAGTGGCAGAAAATTCGTGACGTTGAGTTCTGCCACTCGACACACAATATCTCAAAAGCTTGACAGAAAGTGGAAAACGGAGTCTGCTAACACAAGGTTTCCTCTGCCTGCCAGTTACGTGGGAAAAGTAAGATACTAAAACATTATTTTCTAAAAATTTTTGTAAATACCCACTTCCATTATTATAATTTTAAATGAACATAAATTTTAAGTCCCATACATTTGCGGAAGTCACATAATACCCGTGCGGTCGCGGTCGGGGCAATAATCTCTCATCGAGCTTCGAGCTTTTGATTAAAGTTGAATTGTATTAACGCATCGATTACACGTTTATATTACACCTCGCGTTTTTTTAATGTAAAGTGTTAACTTTAGATGTTAATCGTCTTTTTGTCTATATGTCAATTTGTTTTGTATGGGAATCTTTATTGAAATTTTATATACTCTTAGTTTAAATAGAAATTTGGTGTATAATTTGCTCTATTAGGCGTATGTGGGTTCAAATATCTTCTAAGAAAATGTATTTACATTCTAATTCTATTTTCCTGAACAGAAAATAAGGAACAGGACAGCGCATTACGAATGAAAGAAAAAATAGATGTTTGGAAAAAATGTACGTATTTTATTATCTATTATTGTTCCAAAATGTTTTTTATGCCAACGGTTTATAAATCAGAATGTGGAAAAGAGAGAACTATGTCACAAGATTTTCTCTGCTTATAGAAAAAAAATGTATGTTATCACTAAACTAGCTTAATTTTACATAATAATAGAATTTTACGTACAAAAATAATTATTTTTAAATTAGTTTCAATATCCGTAAGTAAATTTCAACGGAATCAACCTACGCGGATCATGTTTCTTGATACTTACGCCTTACTCGCAAGGCGTTGACGTGCGAGGAGGAAATTAAAGTGACGTTTGGATCAGTTGATCGCTCAAAATGATAGCGTCACGCTATACTATGGTCATTGATATATTTAAAAAGCACTTAGGGTTGTCTTTTATCAGATATTTTATTATTTTATGTTTCCCAAAATCCTTTTTTTTTAATTTGTAACTGTGTAAAGAAATAGAACTCCCGCACATAGTAGAGTAGGCAGAGGGAACCTGGGAACCTGGTCACCTAACCACTTCGGTCTGATTAAGACACTGTCATTTTCCACTTGCCGCCAAATTCTGGAGGATGAAAATAATAAATCTTTCATTTCCTCGAGTGGGAATTGAACGCTTCTGCCTCAAATCCACGACTGGCCTTATATAAAAATTCCTCGTAGAATATTTAATGCGATAAATAAATAATATAAATTAATTTTATATAAAAATAAAGATTTATTTATTTATATGGTATATCATTGCCAACCTTATAGGGATATTCTGGGTTATTTTTAATTACGAACGAACATCGTCTTAAAGCTTGCGGTTGACTTTTTATCGTAAAGCTCACATAAAAATGTAGGTAGTTGGAAATAAGTTTTTTAAAAATAAACTTAATGCATATTTTAGAGAGCTTTTAAGGAAATAATCGATATTTAAATCTTATTTAAAAAAGATAATATTTAAAAATGTTAATCTTATAAAATCAGAAAGTTTTTTGAAACCTCCTTATTTTGATTTTATGCTTTTTTACTAGCCGTCGCCGTCGTCCGCAATTTAATTTGGGTTTGGGCCGGATTTTAGCCTATATTGAATTACTTTATATACCGATGATGTACAATTATCGGTATATAAAGCTTTTATATCTGAAGTACGCTATAAACAAAAAAGAAATACTAAATCAATGTTTTTTTTTTAAAAGCTACATATGTAGAGTATTAGGTAAATAAAGAAACCTTTGCTGCCTACATTTTTCTTAATTTTAATTCTACCTCTAAATCATATTAGGTAGGCACGTATATACAAAGATAATACGACGAAAATTCACTTATCAAAATTGAATGCAAAAATTAATATTATAACACAAAAAGTATTATGTTTCAAGTGAAAAATATTATCTAGTTTTATTCCGTGAAGTCTAGACTTACGACATATTTCGTTGTAGGCTGAGGTCAACGAACTGTGTTAATTGCGTCTGTAATTAATGATGCTAAAATCTATACAAATATATTATTAATATATATAATATAATATGTAAATGATTACTCGTACTGATTTATTGTGAGATATACGATATATATGGGTTTTAAAGGCATTTTGAGGCTCTATTGGTACAACAGCAAAAGATGTTTTATGTTCCTGTCGATCTGTTGATAAGTTAGATAAGATAAGGTGATAAGACATCTTGGTACAATTATTATTTTTCAGCTTCATATTGCATTCCGCATATAGCAGCATAGGCAGAGGACCTACTGTTAAAACACTGTGTTCTGCACTTTCTGTCCAAATATCGAGTCATTGTGTGTGAATGGAGTAACTCAACGCCGCGCTTGTTCATGTTACCAGCGCGATGAAACCAATATAAATCACTCCCACAAGTGGGCACCGAACCTTTTTATAAGGCTTAAGATTAAATTAATTTAACTCTAACGATAAAAAAACGTAAATCGTAGCTTTAAATGGTATTGAAACGTAATATTGACTTTCTTTAAAATAATAAATGCCTATAGAATATAAATATGCTAATGTTATGTAATATTTTTTCTGTAGAAGTATTCTTTCCAAAATTTATAACTACAACGATCGCATTCATTCGAAATATCGATTAATATAATATTAAAAATATGTCTGTTAAAGCTGGATAATAAAAGTAGTAAGTTCAATTCTCAAACACTAGATATATCTATATTTATATAAGAGTTCTGACCTTAATTGTAAAGATTTTCAACAAACAAAAGACACTTTAATTACTTAAAATATAATTCCTTAGCTATTCTCCATGTAACTCGGTCGATAAATCGTAGCAACCCACGCTAGATGCTATTTTCATAACCTGTCTGACAAATGCTTTTTCTTGGTTGACACTTTCGTAATATCGGTAGGTTAATGCTTGCACTATAATAAGAGAAAGAACATTAAGTTAAAGTTAATATTTTTTTATGTCTCTGTATTGTCTAGACACTACATTTAATTTTTTAATCTAAAGCTGTAGGGTGGCAGAAGTCAACGCTGCAAGTGATCGTCCCAAAGTGAGAAAACGAAAATGTTTCTTTCCCCTAATGGAGATGGAATCCATAACCGTCGTGTTTACAGCGAGACGTCACACTGCGCATAAAAAGATTATGAAATATTCATAAAATTCAATATTCTAAATAAAAAAAGCTACATATTTTCAAACGTTGGCGACACGGAACTTAGCGCTTAAATAGTTGCTAATATTAAATCAATTTTAAAAGACTCATATCTTTATCTATATAAACATAAATTTTACGTGTTTGTCTATGACTTCTAAATATTAGTTTTATTCAACCAAACAAACGATTATAAAAAAAAATTGTCTGTCTGTCTGTCTCTTGGTTGCTAATCTCCAGAACCGCTGAACCGATTTTAATGGGATTTTTAGTAGAATATAGAGGAGGTTGTGTACAATACAGCTTTTTTGTCTCGAAACTGCTGCAGGATCGTGTATTAAATACGACAATTTTTAAATGCAAAAACTAATTAAATTCCAATAGATTTTCCTAATTTATACTACATTTATATTCGTATAATCAAGCAGGTGAAGCCACGAGCGGGCCGCTAGTCTATTCAATAAATGGTTACACAACTAGTTTTAATTAACACGTTTATCAATACCTTTTGAATTTAATTACATACTTTTATATTTATCAGTGTTTTCAGACCGACAAAAAGTGTCCTCTCAACATATTTGGTAGGAACGAGTTTTAGATAATTTAAAGTAACTGCACATATAATATGCATTTTGATCTAGTTTTTTTGTTCAACGCCTGGTTTTAGATTTTTATTAGGTACCAAAATGAACTGAGTGAACCGATTTTAATTGAAATGATTATAATTGAAATCATTTCGGTTCAGTTGTTTGACTTTAGACTAAGTTCGAATAATACTTGTTGAGAAATGAAATAAATGAGTAAAAGAGTCTAGCCGGATAACTATAGGAAAGCTGCACAGGTTCTAAATCTAATGAATTGTTTTTCATACATTAGTTACTTTTTTATCTAAAATAGTCCACATAACTCCCCCCATAACTATACCATAACTCTCTTACGGTAAGGGGTTAGAGACAAAGAAATTGGTGACTATTTCAAATAAAAACCTTCATAAAACATGTGACATTGATATCGAAGTTCTCTAAGAGAAGAGAAGAATCTCCTTGCTGTTATAGGTAAGACCTTGAGACTAAGATCCACAAGATTTTCCACTCTACGTCCAATTTTAAAATTAAATGCTTGGCGAAACTTAACGCCGCGCTTCGTCTAATAGAGACGAAAAATCCAAATATTTAAAAATAAATATAATATTCAATCCCACGAATGGATATCGAATCCACAACCATCACATTAGAAGTCATACATACGCTCTATTACTGCGCAACCATAAATAAATTACTAGAAACTTAGCAATTTGTAAATCAATTAAAATTGAATGAGCCAAGCAATGAAATCAATGTATATATACTCGATATTGCACTTGGAATGTACGCGCTATTAGCGTTATCTCATCACTGAAGTACGAATAAATCTTCTTGATACTATTATATCTTATAAATCTTATGCTTGGTTAATTAGAATGATAGTAGAATTTAAAAGGGTAAAAGTATCTTATTCACAGCTTTTATTAATTGTGACTCCTTACTATGGTATAACCAGATGCGGCGTTGGGTTACGCTATTCAATATCCTCAATATATTTCTATCTTAGGCGGAAATGGAGGACGTATCGATTTTGACACGTGTCTAACCTAATTAGACAGCATATTAAATATTATCTAATTCCGACAATATTACATACACACATGTTTAACTCAAAACCCTTCTTTGAAGTCGGTTAAAAGACAAAAAATAATACACACTAATGCTCCCAACTAACATTTACAAATGTCACTTTAAATACATATGGACCTACAATGAACACTTAGCGAATAGAATCTAGGACGTTTCGTCTTAGAAGCTGAAGCTAAGGAGTGACTTGAGAGTGCAATTTGAATGATGTGTTCATTAAATTAAATGTAAACAAACTGTAACTACTATAGTAGGTACTTCAAGAAGTAAGTGCTTTTCTGTTTGACCTAAATCTATATTTATGCTCTATACTAATATTATAAAGCTGAGCAGTTTGTTTGGTTGAACGCACTAATCTCAAGAACTACTGGTTTGAATTGGATAAACTTTTATGTGTTGGATAGTCCTTTTATATTCAAAGGAGGCTATATCACATTACGTAAATCGACTGTGGTCAGAATTACTCATTTCTTATTCGTTATGGATTATACAAATCTTAGTAATTTGAATTTGACTAAACTAGCCAAGCAGGTAAAGCTAGTTCTATATAGTAAGTTAGAAATATATGTTTCTACAGATTTATCGTTACAAGTTTCATCGGGCTCAGCACGGTAGGCAGAATGAACGTAATGCCAAGACACTCTGTATTCCTATATTCGCTTTAATTCTAGATTAGGTTTTCTTTTTTAGCTTCACACTGTATTCCACTCATAACAGTGTAGGCAAAGGGATCCTGGGAAGCTAGTGTTAAGATATTAAAACACTAAGACACACAACACTTCCGTTCTCCATTTTCCGCCGCATTCTAGAGACATTACGTGATGAGTGGCGGAACTCAACACAGCGTTTTGCCTGGTTACTAGAGCGAGTAAATGTTTATTCGATTTTTTTATGGTAAAAAAAACGAAAACTTCCGAAGTTATACTTACTTTGTCTACTGACACTACTGTCTTTTATAATGGTTGCCTTGAGGCGACAGGTGCGTTAAATGTAACAGCTACCATCTAGGTCATACTTAAGCACTAGATATTAATAATACATCTGAGAAAGTCCAGATTTATTTATTGCATTTGAGACTGTCAGAAACGACTTCCGGTGTTTTAGTATTTGAATGAATACATAACTTCCACGAATGTATGCCTCTTAGATGAAGATGGCGACCTAACTAGGTGTAAATTAATTAATAGTTGGTGTTTTTTAAAGATCCAATGTCTCAAAAATTGGACACAAAGTGGGGAATGAAATGTGAAAGAAGAGAGAAGAGAGAAACTAGTATAAAGGCACTGCCGTTTCCCACTTTTGTTTGTCTTGATTTGTTTTTTCATATATTATTATAGGCCTAGTATCTACATATTTTTACTTACTCACTGCTGTGAACAATTAACTCACTGGATTCAGACAGTTCTTTTTCCGCACTTCACTCGTTTGTATATATGTATCTATGTATATGTATATATATGTATATAAGTAGGTGTATATGTATGTAAGTATAAATATGTATGTTATTTATGTATAGTTATTTATTATCATAAATTTAGTATGCATATATTTGCTATTATTTATTTATTTAATTTTTA
>DWNA01003310.1:0-10250 GCA_018249835.1 Heliconius besckei
TCCTTAGAATCGGACGCAGTGGCGAAGTAGGGCGCTTCGCCCGACACTTCACAGCGATAGCGGCCACCTGAGTCCTTTGTGAGATGTTCTAGAGCTACTACTGTGCTTGACGATCGGGCCACCTAAAAACACATAAAATAGATTTGTTATTTTTTTATAGCTTCACGCTGTATCCCGCAGTAAGTTAAGGTAAGATTAAGACAAGAATCCTAATAGTGTGTTAAAACACTACGTTCCCCACTTTTAGTTGAATTTTTGAGACATTGCACGATGAGTGTATATTTTTTTAGCTTCACGCTGTATCCCGCACATAACAGGGTATGCAGAGGGACCCTGAGAACCTAGTGTCAAGACATTATGTTCCCATTAAGACACGAATTGTCGCATTTACAGTTCCAGTACATAGACTCTTGCGTATAAACCAGATGGGTTTGGTACTAATTAAATAAATTACTTCTGGCAAATAATTTTATTGATTGAATTTTGCTTCACTTTTTAATAAAATGGTACGTTTGTATATATTTTCTATACAGACACTTTGAAATTATTTATTTGAATAAATAAAATTGAAGTGTCTCTTCAAAATAATTATGTGTTTCCAAGTGCATAATATAGTTATTTACACGATACTAAGGTACAAGCAAGAGTTTTGCTTGTTTGTTCGGGTTCAGTTTCGCATATTAGTTCAACAGAACAGCTTAACTGATTTTCATGGGACTTTTAATGGAAGATAAATGTTTTTTGTAAAGAAATATAGTCTGAGGGCACCTGGGCACCTTGTGTAGCCACTTCGTTAATTCGTTCGTCTCATTTATTTTTTAACGTGTTACCAGAGCGACAAAATGTAAATAAAAAGAGGGAGAGATATTTAAATAGAGAGAGAGAATTATTAGACTTATTAACAAAAGAATAATTAAAATTCCACAATCTTTCCTTCATTACGAGCAAATAAAATAAATAAAATGGTGGTTACAACTAACTTGAATGTGTTTTCATTTACTTACAAATTCTAATTGGGGTATGGTAGTCAATTGATTTATCTTAAAACTTTTTAGGCCTCTGTTCTCTCTGATTTGAGTAATACCGCCTTTATAAACTTTTGGGTTTCATTGCTATTCATCTATTATAAATAACTGAAACTAACTTCGAGGGTCTCGTGAAATACAAAGTTATAGATTTCATTGAATTAAAAAAAACACATAATGTTTAAAGGGCTTTTTTGCGTAGGTATTAAATTATTTTTTTATTTTATTTATTCTCATTACCAGGGCAAGGAAATTGATATTTTCATTTTAAATATTTTATTTCATCGAGTGGGCATCATACCCACTGCATATTGCGACGCCACGACTAGCCTGTAAAAGGTATTATAATATATAAAAATATATATTATAAATGTTCTTGTAGGATTTCCAAAATACTTGTACAAACTTGCCCGGTCATTGTTAAAATTACTTTGAAAAGCTTAAAACTTATTTACTATGCTCTCGAATTTACAGTATATTTTGAAGAACTAACTGTTAAGTTTGAGAACTTCATTAAGAGCGTGTTATATTTAAACAGTTTACTAAATACGATGCGCTCTCATATTCATGACAGTCGATGTGAGAACTTTAGTCAAAGAAACGTTATACACGAATTTTAAACAAGTACTGTTATGTTAGTAAGGTGATAGTAAGTCAGGCTTCTTTTAATAATAAGCAGTTTCTTTTTTTAAGTTTGTTAATTATTTTGACTATGTAATTTTTTATTTTATTTTCTCAGCTTCACGCTGTATCCCGCACGCAGGCAACTTAGTGTTACGAGTCGCGGCACTCAACTTCTCGCTTTGTGTCGACACCAGAGTGACGAAATGAAAATATTAAATATTTTATTTGTTCGAGTGGGAACCGAACCCATGCTTATAATAGATAGAAAGAACCGGTCAAGTGTCACATGGACTCGCCGACCAAGGGTTCCCTACTAATTTCACAATGATAGGTCCACAGAATGATAACTTATAAAAATTGATAACAATATCCGCGTGACGTCAACATGATCTCGAAATCTTGACATTTACTTGACAGCAGACTACAAAGTGATTCTATAAGAGTTCCGTGATTTCCATCTGAGGTACGGAACCCTAAAAAATAAATCATTATAGTTTAATTTCGTAGAGTTCACTAATTAATTTCATGAATTTACATTCTAATATTACAATAAGCTTTTTTAACTTTGTATTTTTGGTTCCCGGGTTTTGTATTTTTTTTTTCATGCTTAAAACTTACGTAAATATTATAATAGAACGGTACACTTAATATTAGATATTAAATATTTACGTCTTCCCGTGACCTCCAATAAATCCCGATAACATGCGATCAAGAAGATGTCGGTCCCCTAATGCGACATGGGGATACCAAATTTTGATCAAATTGACAAGTGTCAGTCACATAAAGATTTATATTTTAAATTGCCACCAAAGGAATATTTTTGTATTTTTTTAGCTTAACCCTGCATCCTGCAGGTAGTAAGGTGGGCAGAGGGAATTTGGGAACATCCAACCATCGCGTTGCAGTCAGACCGTGTCGCGTTGGTGAAGTTAAGATTGAGATAGATTCGTAACGAAGCGTCTAGATGATTTGCTACTCACTCAATTATTTAAAAAAATTAATCAAAATAAAGACAGTAAACTTTTCATAAATAAAAATAATTAAGTATTCCCTTTATATTAAATTTCCATCCAAATGAGAAATGAGAAATATACTCTACTTATATCCAAAAATAAACATACATTAACAATTACTCCAGGTGCGGGAAAGTAGCTCGTCTGTTCACTATTTGAAGGGACGTAGCGATAAAATTCCCGATCATCTTTATACCACTTGACTGAATACAAAGGATCATTTTCCAGATCAAATTGACATCCTAACAAAGCTTGCCCTCCTTCTACAGCGTGGCCTGGCACACGGAGCTCTAAAATACGAACGCACTCCGCCAAATCTGAAATATAGGATTTATTTTATATCAAAAGTTGTTTTTTGGTATCCAATGTACTCGTAAATAAAAATAAACAAGAAATAGTGTTTATTTCTCTATAGTAGTGATACAATAGTTTTTTTTAATATTCTGAAACAAACAGAACTCTTTTAGAATTAATTTGTTGTCCATCTGTCTGTTTACCTGTCCACGTGTACGAGGTCTGGTCTGACTGTCAAGATGCAATAAGGTAACTATAAGTATATTCACTATAGGGTAAGTACTTCCCGTGGACCTACAATTATGAAATTTAGCAAGACTTGAAAACTTTCAGTAAACAGACATTAAGAAAATTATATTTATAGTTAGTTTTATACAAAATGAGTTCCTTCCCCCCTCAAACTAAAGATTGTCCCGTTGAAATTTGGATATAGCGTGAAGCTAAAGACATAATAATAAAGATACCATGAAGTTTTATGGACAACATGCAATTTACATACGTCTTTGCATTTAAAATGTCATATTTCTGAAACGCGAGTATGCAATATTGGTTTGAAATCTCGTGGATTTCAAACAAAATGATAAAAAGTAAATTACAAATAGTATAAGATATCAACATTGGATCCTCGCGGATACGCTTCCTACATCACTCTTTAATAATGTTTCCATCGGGTAAATAAATATAGAAAAGCTAGTATTTTATAACCATATCGGCCAGTAACTTTGTGAAAAACTCAATTAAGTTTTATATAACGAGCACATTATTGGATTTTTCGATACAAAATATAGTATGTTTAAAAGCAATATTTAGATTGAGGCCAGTCGTGGCGCAGGGGTGCAAAGTGACTGTAAAATCGACTCGCTGTGGGTTCAATCCTTACTCGGAGAAATTAAATATTTATTTACATTTATGTTTTCATTTCTTCGCTCTGGTGTCGAGGCAAAGCGTGGCGTTGAGTTCCGCCACTTGACACGCAATGCTTCCAGAATTCAGCGGCAAGTGGGAAACGGAGTGTCTTAACACTAGGTTCCCTCTTTCTACCCTGCTGTTTGCCAGATAAAGCGTAAAGCTAACGATAACTTTTATATAACAAACACATTATTAGGTTTTTTGGTAAAATTATAGTATGTTTCAAAGCAATATTGAACTCGTCAGTATAATATCGTTTCAGTAACAATGTCGGCTTTTATAGTTGTTTATCGTAATGTCCGACCCATAAGAGTTTCGCTTAGAAATGTTCTAATTCTCATTCATATTTTCCGTAGTTCTACGTTTTTTATGACCAGTAAAACGTGAGCGAAATACAAGATGTTTAAAATAAAACTAGAAATGGAAAACTTGAATACTGTGCGAGGTTTTCAACAAAGGAAATAGAAAATTGACGCGAATTAAAAGTACCATTAGTTATAGTTCATCCATATTATTTGATTATTTAAAAAAAAAAAATTTTATTAAATGTACAAAATTCAAATTTACAACCAAAATTTCAAAGTATTCATATTTTCATTAGTTATTTAATATTTTCGTAGTTATTTGATATTTTCATTT
Organism: Heliconius besckei; assembly: GCA_018249835.1. Classification (NCBI taxonomy): domain Eukaryota; kingdom Metazoa; phylum Arthropoda; class Insecta; order Lepidoptera; family Nymphalidae; genus Heliconius; species Heliconius besckei. The sequence goes on from DWNA01003310.1 coordinate 4,505, forward strand.
CTTCGCTCTAATGTCGAGGCATAGAGCGGTGTTGAGTTCCGCTATTCAACACACAATGCTTCCAACGTTTCGCGGAAAATGGGGAACGGAGTGTCTTAACATCAGGTTCTCTCTCTCATCAGGTTCCGTAAATAATAAAAATTGTAATATAAATTAAATCGAAATACATTTACCTTGTTTCCACAGCAATAATAAAATTACCAGCGTACTGTACATTTTATGTTTGTTCATTATTATTGAAATCAGTTGCGATGCAATCGAACAAATGGATTATCCTCATTTCACTTTTAAACACTGCATAATAAATTTCACGTTAACTATAATAACTTTTATATTAAACACTAATTGATAAAACTTTGAGGTTAAAATTTTGTCGTTTGCGAGTCGGTTATATAGTAAAATAGGGCGGCGAATCTGGCGACGTGCTATATTTAAACGGCCGTCCGTACGCATGCGCTATACTGGCAGCTTTTTGCACAAATTTGTATTTTTTGCATGAAAATTATGCATGTAGATTCAATTATGCAGCTTATCTTAATTTTTCATCGTATTAGCTTATATACTGAATAAATAGAATTATTTAGTAACAAACGAATGCGTTTAATTACGGACTTGTTTAAACGTCCATAAATTAGCACTGTTTACGTGTGTAATACAAAAAGATAGTGATGACGAACTGTATTTACTTTATCTACTTTCATAGTACTATGACATATGGTATAATACTTTGGGGTATTGCTTATCTTTGCTTTGAAAAGATTCCGAAAAGAGTTCAAAAAATTTTTTTGGAAATTACAAAAGTTGTCAAATTGTTACCCACAAGGCCAAATAACCTAATTATGATTTTATAATTTTCACCACGCCTTGGGAATGAGACAGTTCGAGACTCGAGTCTATTTATAATATCATTGTCACAAATAAGCAAGTCTAAATCTGTAAATTATTGATTTCATAAAAAGACAGTTCTGAGACAGTAACTTTATTGAACCGACGGTAAATTATTTGACATTCAAATAATGAAGCATGTAACATCTTTTTTTTTACTTACATTTTTTTCCAAATACACACTCATAGACGCTGTTCATTTTAATAAATAAATAGTTTGTGTTAGCAAATTGTTTTTTTTTTGAAAATAGTGGGTATCGTGGCGCAGTGGAACAGCGTCTTATCGTGCACGTGATGGCTAGAAGTTCAATTTCCACTCGTGTAAATGATTATTTAAAAAAAAATAATTGTCTTACTGATAAAAAGCACAATAAATGTAGTTATGCAAGTAATGCAAAATAGTATGGAAATGATTACAAAGGTCAATGTAATTAAGAGGCGTCTAGCATGTATGTTATGTCCATTATTTGAAAGAAATATTACCTATATTTTTCTGTCTTCCTGCTTACGTAAGCTTCCTTGCGAAAGCTGTTTATACAATATCTACTTTAGAAAAACAATAGAATATAAATAATATGACTTTATAAATAGGATAAATATTATAAAAAGAAAAACGACAAAAGATGAGTAAAGAAATACTATATATTTCTTAGCACAGAACAGTCAATAAGCAAACATGTACATATACATTTATTTGAAAATTTCAAAGAAAGGATAAGATCAATTATAAAAGTGAAGGGGAACTCGCGGAATAGGGGTGTGTAATAAAATTAAAACGATAAGTCACAATGACTCATATTAAAATTCCGCCCCCATATTAGTTGAGAGTTTAAAAACGTCATAATAAAAATGGCGATCGGAATACTAATTAGCTTAGTCATTAATAAAGTATGCGACGAAACTTTGTGCGAGTGGTTGGTGCTTTATATATTAAATGTTATATATTAAATGAGCGCATTTAATTAAGGAAGTATAAATAATTCAGAAATATTATAATAAAAAAATCGTTTAAGTGCGAGTCAACAATATTTAATAAATTAGCCTTGGCAGCCGCAGTTTGAAAATTTTATTAAAAAAAAAAACAATTTCGTCAATTGCGAAGAGAATAATTGAAAAACTCAGAGAGGCAGGATTCGTCGCAGACACCAAGCAAACTGGTCGTCCAAAAATAAACAGTTCAACATCGAAGCAGTGCATGAGAGAATGACAAACGGGGAACCTCAATTCCGTTTGCTGAATGGGGAACGTACCTAAAACTATCGTTTTATCAAGATAAAGTCGTTGTCGTGCCACACAAGTATATAACTTTAAACGCGACGGGTGTGAGTTCGATTCCCAAATATTTAATATTGTAATTTCTTCGCTCTGGTAACAAGAGTTTTGCCACTCAACACGAAATGTCTCGCAAATTTAGAGAAAAGAGAACAGAGTGTTTTGACACTACATTTCCTCTGCCTACCTATCTATGGTATAAGCGGGATACGGCGTGAAACTGAAAAAAAAATAACATAGGTTGACATCAAGGCTCTTATATTCTTACACTACGTTCGAAGTGTTCCCGGCGGAGCCTTAAATCAGATTGGGAAGTTAGTTGCAAGTTTGTGGAGAGACCGAAAGGTGGCACTGTATGACACAACTTTGGTAAATGTTTTCCTTAACTAGGTAACAGACGTGTAAATTATGTTTAAAAAGTTAAAATTTAGCTTTTTTTTTTTCAGGATATAAAGATTCCAATGGCAATAACTAAGAGTACGCAAAGACAACCGAAGTTCTCAAACTCTCATAATTTTTGTTACAAAAAATATATTTTCATACAAAACTTTTGTACTTCCTCAAAAAAATATAATTCGGAAGGTCGTAGTGAGGTGACCATTGACTTTTTTTGTCTGATTATTCTATAAAATGTCCCTTCTCGAGAAAAATAGTTTATAGAATTATAATTTTAGAAAAATTGTATATTCTAAAAATAATCTTCTTAAGTTGCTCTTGGGTCACGACTGGTCTAAAGTTATATATTTATAGGTATATAACTATAAATAGAAAAATGATAGATAATTTAATAGAGTAAGCGCCAACAGCTTAAACAAACTTATTGTTTTGCTTTTATTAGAACAAATGTTTCAAAGTGGAATTTTCCCAACGAATTGTATACATATAATAACTTTATTAATATTTGATATTCTAATATTTTATCGAACGCAAATATATCGACGTTCCATTGTAACACTTTAGTAGTCATCAATCAAATTAATATTACTTTAATTAATTAATTATTAAAATGTAATAGTATAATTATTTACTAATATATGATGAACCATAATCACGTAAAAAGTATGGGGACCCCCTGAAGGGCATGTATGAAGAGGTTGGTGACCGTGGACGAGGGGAAAGAGGTATGTAGAGACCTCAGCGTTTGGCGCTCCGTGCTCTCTGGCTACCCCGCTAGGGATAAAGCGTTAAGTTACGTACTTATTGCTCATAAAGTACATTCTTACAGTTGCCATTACCAGATAGAATTTAATACAAAAGAAAAAGTAAGTTTAATGACTAGTTCTAAATAAGTTTTGCCCGGACAGTTGCTCTGATTGCTTTTGTGAGTAATTCCTTTCGATAATTGAAGTTTCGAATATTTCCATCGAAACATTTTATTTCTTTCGCCGAATCCGAAAGGCAATTACCGTGTAACAGAATAAATTTGCGAAATTATTTTTAAAAGTCTACTTTTGTTGTTTACCCAGCATATAAGGGTGGGCAGGCAGAAATAACTTAATTGAGAAGACACTTTATTCTCCGCTTTCTGCGAAAGAATTACTTTAAGACTAGTGTAGAAAAGAGACTAGAAAATTCTACTGTGTTAAGCTCTATATAGAGCTATATAGCTAGCCTCAAATTGTTTAAAAATCAATTACATAAAAATGTAATAATTAAAATCAGGATGCTTACCAGAAGCGTGGGGTCCAAATTGCTAAATAAAACAAACATTTTATAGAACTGTATAGTGCTGAATTCCGTGAATAATTAAATAGCAAATAATATCCCGTATAGACGTTATGTAGTACACTCGGTTAATACTCGACAAATACGTATATTTACCAACATTTAATATTCGCTTCGGGCTAATTAAGCCGGGTCGGGAGGACCTGCCTGCCCTGCCCTACGACCCACGGCTTCAATCAAAGATAACATACGCGTCTCGCATATGCAACGATATTTACAATGTTGCTAAATGTAGTACAGTATATATTTTTAACTGACTTTTTCTTTAAAAAGGAGGTAACGATTTTGAAAATTCTTTTATCATTTGAAAGAATTTTACTTTTTTGATGCTCTGTTATCACTAAGTCAAGATCTGACGATGGAAATCATGGAGAAGACTCAACTCCTCAAAGATTAGGAGTAATGTGACATTTTTTAAAAGCTTTTATTTAACTTGCAATGTACCTATATGGGTTCGGGTGAAATCTTTGAGCTCAATTTTGAAGTAGATATCTTCAACCGATTGAGCTAAAATTTTGTATACACGTTTAGTTTGGATGACAATGCACGATAAACTATGTGACGTCATTCTAAATCTAATATGGCGGACCATACAAGACGGCGGAATAGTTATTTTTAATGTACTTCTACGATATGGGTATGAAATGAAAGGTTGCATAAAAACTTGTCGCGTTAATCAATATTTAATTAAATTGAAACTTTAAAAATTTAAACTTTGCAGATTTTACATAATTAGATAAGTACTAGTTTAGTTACACAAGTAAATCGCGCGACAAGCTTTTATGATCATATAAATTGTGTACAATGAGGTTATGAGTTGATAGTTAAAATTTAAAAGATAAATTTTATTTTCTCCTTTTTAGAGCGTTTAAATAAAAGCTTTTTCTAAAAAATATTTTTTACTTATAATTTATTTAAATATTATAGGAATATATACTGTCAAATTATTAGAATAAGTTGATGGTTGTAGATATAGTTCCTCAACTTTAAATGGTTAAGTTATGCCTATCCATATATCTCATGAAATAAGACATTCCATATATTTCAATATAAAATCCGCAAACATTGTAGGTGAACTCCTGTCATTTAGTCGTAATAAAAGCATAAAGTAGGTAAGAGAGGTTTAATGAACGTAATTAATATAATAAATTCAAGTTATTCCCGTGTTGTCCCGTATCAAGGGATAAGGGCGGCGACAACTCTAAACTACTCTGACCCTCCTGGCGGGACCTCGCCGCTGCTGGTCTGATTAACTAAACTTTACGCTCGTCCACTGTTTCATAAATGCTACTCTAAAAGTTGGCAACTGTCTTAATGATACTGCTGTACCATATCCCATTCATCCCCCGTTTTATATGCAAAGCCTTATTAAACAATGTGATAATAAAAATATTTTTACATAATATATTTAACTGTTTTTAATGATTTCACATATTAATATCTCTTAAAGACACCACCACCACTACCATAACATGAAACATTAAATGGACACATCCGCTATTGTGAACTTCCAGCTCATTAAGTCAGACTCGTCGTAATTTATTGAAGAAAATGGTAGTGTATTGCTTCATGATTGACTTTTCTCCTATCTTATATCTTTTACATTATATAAGATAGGAGATTCATAACGTTTCTTAATCTTTTAAGAAACATTATGAATCCCATTCAAAACGCTGTGAACGTAAAGGTCGCGATATAACCGTCGTAAATTTTAATATCGTCTATTACTTAACGTCCTAGGCAATACGAGTATAGTTGTATAATATAGGGGCGAACTTGCACTCGCTTGTAAACTCCATAAGTACTGAAGCAGAATATAACTTGCACCATAAAATTAATTGTATCTAGACAACTGAGCGCGCTT
>DWNA01003311.1:0-10248 GCA_018249835.1 Heliconius besckei
CTCCTGTCAACCCTGTAAATGAAGACATGTCAGCTAGCCTGCGTAATCTTGTTCGGGTGCGGGCATGAATTTCATAAGTGCTCGGTTGAGTTAATGGATGAAACCATTAACTCCTTGAGGTCCATCAGGTAGCACCCAGATTATAACATGTACTGTTTTACAAACATTGTAAGCTGTGGCTTTATTATAATAAGAAGTATTTGAGGTATGTTGTGGCACAGGGGCACGAGTGTGGCTGTAAAAGTGACCGGTTGTGGGTTCGATTCCCATTCGAGGAAATTAAATATTTAACTTGGGGAATAAAGTGTCTTATACTAGACTCCCTCTGCTCTGCTCTACTTCTGCTCTGCTCTATTTAACTATTTTGAAACATTTCTTTATATTGTTTAAATAGATGTAAGAACTTTTTTATTCTTAGAGGACATGTTAAGGATTTTTTATAATTTTCTCAACTAGGGTTTGAATTCATGTCTCACTTATATATTAACTTATATCAAAATACAATTAGTTAATTAAATAGACCTTATATATTCCTACTTCCTTATAATATATCGTTATGCATTTAAAGTGTCTTTGTATGGGACCCTTAATAGCTAGTGAGCTTAATTCGGTCAAAAGCGGAGATGAATGACATAATCAATCTTTTGGGATAATGGATTACGCTGCCTTTACTAATTTCAAACATTAGAATTATTAAAGTAATTAATAATATCAGTGTTTGGTATAGGGATGTATGTTTTATACCTGACGGCGCTTAAATATATGGTAGGGTAATTAAACTAATTATATCTATTAATTATAATAATGAGAAGAAAACGTATGAAAAATGTAATAAATATGTCTATATACGTCTTAATACTGTATATTTATACAGTATTAAGAAATTATTATTACAGTATTAAGAAAATTCTACATTAAATTAAGATCTATGTTATATCTGTGTAAGCCATATCTAACGAAAAAAATATATAAATAATCTTTGAATCATCTATAGCCATACAATAACAATTGAAGAAAAACAACGTTCAATATTTTATATTTGTTTCTCACACTATGAAACGTAAGCTGATTGTACCAATTAAGGCATTATAGATTGTGAGACACCATATAAGGCATCACCCACGTTCCAAAATTCCATCAAAACTTCGAAGAAAGACGACAAAATATTGTTTTAAAACAAACACCCCTGTTAAATGTGATATGAACTTACAACCATTATATCAAACTACACCACTGACCGCACCACAATGGCATCAGAAGTATTTACAGCATTACTGTTACAATTGCAATATACCCCGAACAAACCCTCACCCATACGTCATCTCATCAGAGCTCCCAATCCAGCTCAATGCTCGCTGAACAGCTCACACAAAGGCCCTATTTGTCCTACTGCTCCGAGCAGGCAATCACTTAATTGAAACGTCGCGCCGCTCAGTACCAGTGTTGACTTTGTAATGTAATGCAAGGTTATACTGCGTTTATTGTTTAATAATTTGTATATTACCTTATTTTATATAGGTAAGAGTTGTGGTACAGGGGTAGAAGCATGTGATTGTATACGCAACAGGTTGTGGATTCGATTCCTGCTCGAGGAAATGAAATATTTAATATTTTCTGGTCGAGGCAAAAGCGCGGCGTTAAGTTCCACCGCGCAACACGCAATGCTTCCGGAATTCGGGGGAAAGTGGGGAGCGGAGTGTCTTAATACTAGGCTCCCTCTGCCTACTCTGTTACACACCTGTTACATGAGCTGAGCACCTACTTGAGCTGTGGCCTCAGGCGAAGATTAAAAATTTTGTTAATTTATTAGCATATCTTTTACGTTTATTTGACAAAAAAGAATGCTCACGTTCTTCTTTGTCAATATTTTCATTTTATCATACATTTCCTACTATTTGTGTGATGTGTCACGCTAACAAGCCTCATTAGATAACATTATGAATCATGGAGAGCAATGATTTGATAACATTCTAAATTTAAATAAACAAGTAATTACATTTTATGAAAAACTTTGTTTTATTAATGTGAAATTCTCTAATAAGTCCAGTTTAATTTTTTTTAGTTTGGTTATTATCATATCATTTGAAATGTTATCAAATTTAGATTATTTGTTGAGTAAAAACAAAGATATTTGTTAATTACAGAAAGTAGGGAACGGAGTGTCTTAACACTAGGTTCTATTGACTAAAGTGCTTAGCTTAAAAAAAAAACATTCAATATCTATTGTTAGTATACAATTATAACTGGACCTCAACCTTTGTAAGGTAAACAAAAGACTTATTGTACTACAATGGTATACGATTTAATGCTATAGAATATTCGCTGCTATCGAATGATGGCTTGTTGTTGATAAATTATTGTTCTTCTTTAACAAGTATTTACAATTAAGTAGTTTAGTAATGGTAAAAAAGTTTTATGAAGGAAAAGTGAGCCATAAGAGAAGTAAAAGGAGACTTTTTGAAAAAACAGTATCAAAGATATTGGATGGAGGTCACGGAAAAAATATGAGAACCCCTCGAATGTATGAAGAGGTGGGTGACAGTAGACGATTCGAAAGTAATTCTAATTCAAGGCATTGCGTGTAGAGTGGCGGAACTCACTCACATATTGCTGTTGTACCAGAGCGAAGAAATAGAATCGTTCCCCTAAGTGGGAATCGAACCTACAACCATCGCATTATAGACACACCTCTGTGCCCTTGCTCCACAACGGCCACACTATATAAAAAAAATTATTCAATTATGTCCGATACCAAATGTTTTTCGAAATCGCAATAATTTGTGAACAACATGAAACTTTTGTCCAACTAAGTGATAGATTGGGCTGTCGGTTTGTTCGTATTTCGCGATGCATTAGTCAAATAGCTTTTCCATCAAGATTAACTTATCTGGGCTGTGATAGCGACCGACCTCTAAACCGCCCGCCCAGTTTATATAACGTCAGGTTGTGTTTTTGTTTAGAAATAGTACTAGTGTAAGTGTAAATACTGAACGTGGGCTGTTGATTTCCGTATGTATGTATACAAGTATATGTACTAAGTTATGTATATGTAATGTATGCATTACCGTATATTTTCTTTTAATAAAGATTTACATTGAAAATCACATTTCTTAGGAAATTAGAGTGGCCCCCCAACGTCCGTTTTCGTCTATAATTCGTAATGCTGTGTTGAGTGGTGGAACCGTAAGGCGCGTTTTTTTTACCAACGCTGTTCCTTTGAGTCCCTGTAACCCGTATTTAAAGAGTATAATTTATGACTATTTCTTGTGGCACTGAACCCACAACCCGTGACGTACTATCAGTCGCCTCTCAACACCGTTAGAATTGAATCTCATTATAAGATTTACTTTTTCACCTACTTTTTAGTATAAATGAGAAGACTAGCGCAGTAAATCTAATATTAACAAAGCGCCGGTAAATTTGCAAAAGAAAAAAAAATCACCGTGAAATATTTCCTGTTGGAACTTCTTTCTTTTAGCATTAATAACTGTGTCAGAAGTTTCCACTCAAGTCATGCCTTAAAAAGGTATTTAGGGTCCAAGGTCGTGAAATTCAATTATTTTCCGCTTAACTTGCTCTTCTGCTTTGCTAGTTGTTTTTTGTGTTTCTTCAATTACTTAGTTAATTAATTACAATTTTATGTGATTTAATAATAATTTTAGGTTTCTTTTTCTTAATATATTTTGGTTATGGTTAGTTCTATCCTGCATATAGCGGGGTAGGCAGAGGGAGCCTAGTGTTGAGATACTTTGCGCCGAACTCTGGAGGCATTCCGTGTTGAGTGGCAAAACTCAAAGCTGCTTTCATATCCTAAGATGACTTGACTATTCAGTTTTTAATTCGCTGCTTATCTATAGAGTAGTTAGGCCGGACATACCATTATATTATTTAATTCAAATAATAGACAACTGAAAAGACACAGATTTTGGATTTGAACCCGCTAGTTATCTAGCGGAAAGAGGTAAATATTGTAAGCTAGACACGTTTTAAATAGGGTTCGTCATGAAATAAACTTAACATGTTGTATATTATATTAAACCAAGGTTCAAACTTAGTGGTTGCAAATTTAATTGATGCTGCGAGCTTGTAACCATATGTAGAAGCTAGTAGAATTATCTAATAATATCTTTCAATATATTGTATATTCGGATAGCTTGAAAAAGATGAAAATATTAATGAAATTATTTACGTAAATTACTGAAAATGCGAAAAAGCTTTCGTTTTCGGATATTCCGGATAATAAATATTTTTCTAGGAGAATTAATTAAAAAATATATTTTTTTATGATTAACCTACACTGTGATTAATAAATGTGTGGGAAATTGTATAGACTAAAATTATGTTATTGATTAAATAATGCAGATATATATATTATGCCTTTCAGCATAGAAATACGGTGAAAAAAATACTTTTGTCCAAATATTATATTTTATCATTTTATCAGTTAGATAAACATTATCGACAACTTATTATCATTTTTCAGAGATCCGTAAGAAATATTCAATGAAAGTGGTTTGGCCATTTAAATGTATAATGTACTTGTATATATTTGTACATGTATATATTTATTTTGCAATAATGGTGTAAGTTTTGTTTGAATAAACTGATTTTTTTATTTAAACCGAATTACATATATATTTTTTATATGTAATTCGGTTTAAATAAAAAAATCAGTTTATTAATACGAAGTAAGTAATACGAACTAAAAAGTGAAAAATAATTATACAAAGATTTTATAATTTTAAAGTCGGTGTCAAACTACTGCTACAACAATCTTACTACAATATCTAATTACTAAGCCTGTTTGTTTTACTTTGCACCGACTTCAAAATTATAAAATTTTTGTAAAATTATTTTTCACTTTTTAGTTCGTTGTTAGAAGTCGGTTTTTCTTTTTGTTAAAAAATAATTTATTATTCATTTGCTACTTAAAATAGCTTCTATATTCTATAAGATTTATTACAATACTCCAAATACATTTAAAGGCATTTGAACTCTCCAGCTTATGCTCGCTGTAATTGGGAAGAAGCCAAATTATGGTTGAGTTTCAAAGTGGCTATGGTAAATGTAAAATACATATGCTTGCTAGAATATGCTAAAGACTTGTTTTTTTTTCAGCTTCAACCTATAGAAGAGTAGGCAAAAAGAACCTAGGGAATACTACGTTTTTGAGATGCGAGACATTGTCAGATTGCCTTGTTAGACAGGAAAAGTTAAAAAAATATATTTTTTTCAAGTGGAAATCGAACCCACAACCTTCACCTTGGCCCAAAGATATGTTTCTACAAAACAATCAGTTATCGAGCAATAATATTTATTCAGTATTTTAAACAATTCTATAGACAAGTCGACAAAAACTATGACAAGAATCTACGATGAGTAGCAAAGGTATTTCATAAATTAATTATATATTATAGACTGGAAGATAATGTTATCTAGAATAAAATATTTTTACTGTATTAAAATCTAGTAAAAGAGAAAAGAAAAAAAAAGTTTTAGTACATAAGAATATTTTTTCCTATTAAATATTTAATAAGGGTCGGAACCACTAAAATATGAGATATTACGCGTCACCTAGTACTTTATGCGAAATAATTGTGAATCGTTCAGTCGTGGCTCAATCGTGATACTGAGTGCTTAAAAAAATACACAAAAAGTAAGTAAACTTCTTCCTTATTTTTTACTTTGCAACAAAGAAAATTGTGTTAATTTTCCAATAGTGAATAAACTATTGATTTCGCCACTCATTGTTTCACATTATTATTTGTGCATACATTTCGTATATAAAACTAAAATCTATTATAAGTGTTATCTAAATTCTGAATTAGTGATTAGAAGTAATTGCGCTGTTGTAGAATTTGTACGGACAAAAACGAAGCGAAATTAATACAAATAAATCGACTTGCTATAATAATTTCCTAACTAAGATCTCATTTTATTACATTTTCAGTGACAGAAATGAAAGATCAGGCTTTTATAAGACCACAGTCTGACCCTCCTCCTTACCCTGGTCCACCTGGAGCAGCCGGTCCTAGTTATCCCGGATACCCTGGATATCCAACGACAACCCAGCCTACATTATCAGGAGTAAACGCACATCCCATGACAGCTAGTACTACTATAATTCAAGGAACTACTGTAATACCAGTAGTATTAGCAAACACGATGGGCCCAGATCCAGCTCAAGTAATATGCAGGTCTTGCCAACAGCCAACAATTACAAGACTTGAAACAACACCTTCCATGCGAACTCACTTATGTGCTCTTTTATTATGTCTTGTTGGGTGAGTAATATTTTTTTTTAGCTTTTTTTCTCTTATCTGTAAAATGGTGACTCAATTAGACAGGAAAACTGTTTACGTTTAAAGTAAATTATTTTTTTTGTTTAAAAGGGGAACTCAGAATCAATAGATAATGGTAGTTAAATCATTGAAATTATAAAGTTAGAAAACTGTATTGTTTAATAATTTTAATATATGCATCACTGAATATAGTTATTTCGGAAACATATTAATTATTTACATATAATGCATGTGTAATATTTAAATAATAATTAATATTTAATGTGAGTCTTTAGTTACTCTACTATTTTAATTCCTTGAAGCTCGTACGGATTATGTGTAGGTCTTATCATGTTTATTTTATTTTGAAACTGACTCATCAGAGAATCAATAAAATTTCAAAGTACTTTTTCAAGAATAAACTCGATTATCTCAGATTTATGTATTGTCTTTTGTTTTGTTCTATTGTTATTTTCACAATATTTAAAATGGGGCTTAAGCGTTTTATCTTTATTTTACATGTTGTACAACATTAAGATAATAATAAAAGACGATGCTAAAATATTTGATAAGCAAAATATTTATTGAGGCCGTCGTGGCACAGGAGCTTGTGTGCGATGGTTGTGGGTTCAATCCCCACTGGACGGAATTAATTATTATATATTAATATTTTCAAAAAGCGCAGCGTTGAGTTCCACTACTCAACACGCAATGCTTCGAAAAATTCGGCTGAAAGTGGGGAGTCCAGTGTCTTAACACTAGGCTCCCTCTGTTTACCCTGCTACATGCGGGATACAGAGTGAAACTAAAAAAAAAATACTTTATATAATAGCTACTTTTGAAGTATGTATATTATGTTGAAAATAAAGGTACGTTTGTTATGATTTTATTTTGTTAGTTATATTCTTTGTTTATTTCTTTGTCGTGTATAGCACGACATATTAGATACAGGTAGGGCTTTGTGTACATTGTGTAACAACAACTTCCTCGCATGTTTTTCCTCGCATTCCCCTTTACTTTATGTCGAGTTTAGTTTTCTTTATTTCTTAACTAGTGGACCCGGACGCGGCTACGCCTGCTTGAAATATACGATTATTTATTAAATATATTTATGAAATTATTTTCGGTTTTCATTAGAATTTGTAAGAAAATATAAGCCTAAATAATTAAAATTAGTTAAAAAAGAATAATAAGTGGAACTTTATTATTAGAAAAAATATCTGAGTAACCGAAATGAACCAACAAAAGAAGTAAAAGTAACTAAAGGAAATTCTTAATATTAGAAAAAGTACCTTAAGTTTGCCGTGCGCGCGTACTAAACATTTTTCTATATTAAATAATAAATATTTTTTGCGAACAATATAAAATAAAATCCCAAATGATTAAAATTACGATATTTTAAGTGCATAACATCAGTATAGACAACAGAACTGAGATGAATTAATTATAAGCAGCAAATAATTAAATAAAAATTAACAGTAATTCGGAAATATATAAAAATTTACAAAACCATCAACGTCATCATACTCACACTATGCCGCCCGAAGGCTAGGTCATTTCGAATCAGTGACATCTCCTTAATTATTTGTTAGAATGTTATACAGTAAACTATAATTTCAATCTAGATAAAATGCTAAAAGTGACTATTATATTTATTGTCATAAGGATGAATATCAAATTATAGAAATCATCTGTTAATGTATACAAATCTATATCGATAGTATATATCAACGCGGACTTTTTTAAACAATATTTAAGGGACAATATTTTTGTAGAATATTGTTTTGGTTGGTTTGGTTTAAGGTTGAGTCGGCGCGCGCCATGTACGCGTTAAGCAAACTCATTTTGGGTGACGTTTTCTAACAACAAACTTTGCAAATCGTTGCTTAGCAACAGCGGTTGTTATAAACATGGCGGAATAAATTGCATGTCAAATTAATAAATATTTTAATATACTAATATATATCGACAATATTACAAATATAAGAAAAAAAAGTATCCTATGTTCATCCCGGTACCCTCACGTGTCTCTATATGAGTATTTTATCACAATTAAATTAGCGGCTTGGGTCTGATTGCGTAAAAGACAGACAGACAGAGTTACTTTCGAATTTATAATATAGGTATGGATGGAATTTACGAGTTTAAAAGCGAATATTTAAAAATTAAGTAAATTAAAAATATTGTAATTTAAAAGTAAAGACATCTATATTCTACATACCTAGTATATAACGTTCCCGTATAATTGATTCAGTAGTACCTACTCTAAATTAGTATAATTCCCTGAAATGAAATTATATGACAATGTTTACTGTACTTTATCTTAACATATCGTCTTTCAGTAAAGAATTTTAGCTTAACTCTATACTCTGTGTTTTCCAGATGCTGGCCGTGTGCGTGCATGCCTTACTGCGTTAATTCTTGCAACAACGCCGACCACTACTGCACAAACTGCAACGCGTATATTGGATCTTACGTTGGTTGAAAAAGTATTGTTAAATATGGATGGATATGGATTTTAATTTTAATTGTCTTTTCTGAATTTGATAAAATTGAATTAAGCTATCGACATGTTTTAACTAGAAAATTTAAACAATGTAAATAATTATTTTTTGTTTTTGAACCCCACTCGGGGGTGTTTATACTTAGAAAATGTATTTTTTTAACGTTGTTGTAATTAAACCCTCGCCTCTTTTAAACCGTCTAAGAGTCACAGGTTTATATCCCGCTACGTTTAAAATTATGCGTTTTCTAAATGAATATTTCCTGAGTACGAAATAACACTTTAAAATTATTAAAAATGTTAATATTTAAATTATTTTAATTTCCCCCTTTTCTAAAACGCGGAGCCGAATTCCGCCACTGAACACGCAATGTCTCGAAAAACTAAAAGGAAAATAGAAACAGATTCGATATCTTACAAATTATTTTTAAAGAGATCAATTATTTATTTTAAAAATAAAACTATAACTATAATTGTGTACAAAAAGGTAGTTTTAAGATAATAAAATTTTTATTTATTATTTTTTTCTTTTATTATTATCATATTTTTGTTATTATGTAGGTATTCTTTTAAAAAAATATTTATATTAAAATCATAATAATTAAAATCATTATTCTTATCTTAATATGGTATTTTTATTATTATTTATCATAAAAGTGTTATTGCTTTGCAGTAATAAATAGGCCTTAATTTGTATCCATATATTAAAGTAAATGAATATTTCCGTATAACGATCTGTCCGTGGAGCAATTACGTTTGAAATGTTCACAACTTCTAATCTATAAATTGTCTTTCAGTTTATTTTTCATAACAGAATAAATAAATATATTATAATATAAATTTATAAAAAAAATCTTTAAAAGATTTGTTTAAATTGAAATGCTTTTATTTCTATGAAAATTTTAGAGCATACCAGCTAATGTTCGTGTTTGCGTGTCAGAGTACCTAATGGAGGTCATTGTATTACTGTGTGTAATTATTATTCTAGGACATTTTTAATATATTTTTCTATATCTTTATATTATTGTTCTTTGTCTATGGCGTTCCAAACTCTATTTTTTTACTATAACATTTTAAATATGTCATATAGCCTTATACCAATATTTTAAAACATTTATTCAACTGGCACGCTCGGAACGCCATAATAAAAGAACTGAACTGAACTAAAACATTTACATATAAAAAGATAAATAAACGTTTCTATATCTATATTATAAAATACATAATTATTATAATAATTTATTCTAAATTCTGAAGACGCTCACGATTTTCTGTTATTTATTTGAAGACTACTTGCAACGTATTATAACAGCGCTTCTAGACTAATTTTATAATCACGGTTTTAGATGACGTCACAAGTTCGACACAAGGTGATATGAATCATCAACAAGCAATCGTATTCGCTCATTTCAAATGAATGAGTGTGTTTTTAATAAAAAAAATAATATAATAAAACGAATAATA
>DWNA01003312.1:0-10245 GCA_018249835.1 Heliconius besckei
ATTACAAGTGGGTTAAATTCTGTTCCGCAGATTTTATTACATAGTTACAAATCGACCAAATAAAAGTTTGTTGAAAATAAAAATGATCTTTTTCCGATACAAAACTATACCATCGCCGGATATTCGGACTAGTACCTAGTAATCGTCACGTCTGTCGTAGGTTCATAAGCGTTAAGGGGTATGTAGTAATTATGTATAGCCAATTTAGAGTTTACACATTAATTACAGAATCAAATCGTGTAACTTATAATTGCAAGTTCTTTTTTTTACTGAGGGAAAACTGGATTGGTTATCTGTTAGGTTACGTTAGGTTTACAATATGGATGTACGTGATATTTTTATAACGCTTTAATAATAGAATTCTTATTTTGTACATATATTATATATTCCTTTGCGTTTACAGTCGTTGATAAAGGTATAGGTGGTCCACTTTTACACTGGACAGCGTCATATAAATGGCACAGCAATTGCACAGTAGCAATAGTAGCTATGGTGCGTCCAAGAAATGTTCATTACACTGGCGCTCATAAATCTTGTTTAATAGTTGGAAATGTGGCGTTCACTGGAACACAACCAGTAGATATCGAGCTTGCTTCTATTTTTTATTCTGTTTTGATATATTATAGGGCAAATGTTATTCGTTCGTTCCTTGTGACAATATGACTAAATGCGACGGTTATGGGTTCGAGTCCCACTCGGGGGAAAGAATTATTTAATAAAACTAATAATATAGAGCTATTACAATATTCTTTCATCGTTATTGCGGCTATTGTGGATCAATGTCTATTAAAACTATGGTCATATATTCGATTATGCACATATTAGGGTAAGCAGAGGATACCTGGAGACATTCAGACACTTGCGGCCGAAATCTGGATCCTTTGTCTGTAGACTGGCGAAACTCTATTGACTTACCTGAGCAAGGAAATGAAAATATTAAACAATTTATTTCCTACTGGGAATCGAACCCACAACCTGTCGCGTTTACAGTAGCACACTTGTGGCATTAATATTTGATTTTTCTTTTATTAATATAAATACTGTTTACACGCTGTGATAAGTTTGGTCGTGTCGTGACTCAACACGCAATGTGTCGATATTGGGTTAACCCTTGGGTTAACTCACAAATAATTAGGTGCACACCAAGTAGATACAAAGAACCGTTCGTTAACTGATAAGATAAGAGATGGTAATCTATACTTTACTAGTAGAAATGTAGTAGTTCGTGGCAGTATGGCGGCCGCTGTTAAACGAGTAGTCAGTGGGAACCTAGTAGAGATCAGTTAGTTAAGACACAACTAGTGGAATACAACCGATAACCGTGCGTTTACAATCAGATGAGTTTACAGTGCATCATTAACTTTCGGAGTCGATTATGTTTGTAATATTTAAACATTTTGCTTAAGAAAAATTAAATTAGAATTAGGTACAGAGAAGGAAAGGTAGAGAATACAGCGAAATTAGCATGTGAATGTTGAATCCTAATCTGAATCAAATATGAGGTAGCAAAGTAAAATGTCTTCTGAAATCTATTTTCCATTAGGAAATATATACTTCATATGTACCTACGTATTTACGTAGTTTCTTTGTCTCTACTGTCTGTGATAATTCATTTTAAAGTTATTATTTTTCACATAAATTCATATTAAATTGAATTTCCCCGTGATGGATGTCTTCCTTTTGTTAACGGTGATGCATTGTAACGACTTGGAGCTTGGACGTGAACGTATTATTTTTTTATATTAGTGTTCTAAATGTAAATGTTCCGAAGGTCTTAATTTGCACTTTGGTACTTAAGGGTGTTAATTTTTTTGTATTTAGTAGATAATACCAAAATTATAGATATCATAATTGCAGTCAAATATTGAAATTGGCAAAAGTGATTATTACAATTATAATAAATGCTGCCGTTAGACACACATAATTTTCACCGATAATGAGTTAAATCTAAATGAATTATAATATGTTTAAGTCTATATGAATTATAATGTATTTAAGTGTACACGAATTATATGCCTATGCACATTATACAATTCTGGACACGAAATAAACGGAGACTGGAGTGATTTGTGTCTTCATTCTCTTTGTAAGTGATTTTATCTTTCCATAAGAGGACGAGGTGAAGCGCGCCGTTGAGTCCACCTGATATTATCCTTCCAAGGATTAATCGTAGAAATATAACTTGCAGGCCATGTCCCATTGCTATACGAAGGCCTCTAAATAAAATGAAAATAAAGTGTAATATTTAAATTCGTGCATCCCTTTCATATAAGATAGACGCTCGAGCCCAATACATTTAATAAACACGTAGGTACGTGCACAGTACGGTGGTGTATGGGCGCGGGCGTCGGGGGTCGGGGGACGCGTTTTATCTCCCGCCCATACGAAGATCGAACTGTTTCCTTTTATCTTTCCGGTTTAGGGGTGCGTGTAGACTGTACACTGTTTTTACATATGCGATTATTATTTTTATGATGTAGATTTTTTTGTTTAGCTTCACGCTGTATTTTATATATGGCATGGTAGGCAGTGGGAACCTAGTGCTTAGACTTTCCTTTCCCCACGCACCGAGGAATTTTTGAGACATTTCATGTTGAATGGTGGAACTCAGAGCCGCACTTGTCTTGTTACCAGAGCTAGGAAAATTAATTAAATAATTTCTCCCAGGAGGAGTCGAACCTCCAAGCGTAGCGTTTACACGAATTTAGTTTTAAATAAAAATATGTTTTTTTTTGTGTTATAGAAAGGTTTGGCGTCTGGTACTTGGATGTGAATAAATGAATCAATGTATTGTGAAAGCATTTTTTTATTTGCTCTGTTTGTTCCGTACATAGAAGAATGGAAGGTACGTACAGATGTATCATTTGGAAGTTTGTACTGTTGTGTATGTATGTGTTACACAGTGTTTTGATGTCAGTGACGACCGAATATTCTGATAGTTTTTTTATGAATATTCGTCTATATAAACTGTCTCATTTATCAAATCATAATAACTGACATTTACCAGACTCAAATAAAACAAAATCCAGTTATTTCAGCTGTTAACGTAACACAAGTGTATTCATTTAAAATTGTCTGTTGAAAAGTAACATGTAATTTTACAAATTATAGCGGAAGTGTACCAATAGGTACACTTACCAGAGGTTACAGTGCAAATATATAAAAATTGTATTTATATTTGTGGACTGTAGTTACAAGGATTTAAAATTTAAACTTACTATTTAACATTAATATGAAAATTATAAGAATAATTTTAATTGGTTCTAAAGTCAGTTTTATATATTATTTTATCGAAGGAAAGTAATATGATCTAGTAAAAGAGAGATGCGACAGATTGTGGGTTTAATTCTCTGGAAATTAATTATTGAATATTTTCATTGGAGGCAAAACGCGGTGTTGAGTTCCGCCACTGAACACACAATGCCTCCAGAATTCGGCGGAAAGTGTGAAACTGAAGTGTTTTAATGGGAACGGAGTGTCATAGCAGAAGGTTCCCAGCTTCCCTCTGCCTAATTTGTTATGTTCGGGATACACTGTGAAACTAAAACAAATATTATGCATATAAATCTTTATCTTGAATCACTCTTAACGTCTAGAGAAAACTACATAGGGAGATCATTGTAATATCTTAGTGTTAATCAGTGTGAAGCGATTTTGTTTTATACTACAGTTCAGTTCTTAGCCTCACGCTGTATTTCGCACGAAGAGACCTCGGAACCTAGTGTTAAGACACTATTTCTATTACTAATATTGATATAAATATATTTTTTACACGGAACCTAGTAATGTTTCCTACTATTCGAACTCGCTAGGCAATTTTATGTAGAGCCGTTTGAAATGTCGTTTCCTACGGAAGTTATCGCCCTACGTCCCGCTGTTATTCCTATTCCGTTCACACTCAAATGTGTTCATTGTTTTTAGAAGATATATGAGTGCTTTTATTTCTTTGTATATTGCTAATGTACAATGTATGTTTGTTTTTTTAGCATCGTGTATCTGTATACCTCACAGCTGAATAGGGACCTGAGAACCTAGGATTAAGACACTCCTTACCTAACTAACTACATATATTGTATTTATCACCAACTCAATAACAACTGAATCACACCAGAATTTGGAATACATATACTTCAACAATAATTGTGGCCAAATAAATACACATACACTTACAAAGTTTAGCACTTGATTTTTCTCTAGTTTCCGCTCTTTCGCGAAAACTAACACAGGGTACCAGACATTTTGTACATACGCTACGGTAGCGGGTCATGTTTTATATGAATTATAATCTCTCTAGGTTTTCATAACCATATTTCTTTTATACTCCTTTTGTGGTAACCCACACCTGTATGTATATTTGCACGTTGCTAACAAAAGAACTACCATCCCGAAGTAATGGCTCCCATATGATGCTCTCTTTTAACCTCTTAAATGTTTAGTATTAAATTATATGTGCTTTTCTATCTCATAGGTATCGTAATATTTATATGAATACTTGAAAGAAATATATTGTAGTAGTCCATTACTTATTTAATTCAAACAGGTAAATTTATATTTTATACTTTGCTGAAAATAGTTGAGATGTTGGTGGCGCAGCTGCATAGCGACGGTTGTGAGTTAGATTCTCATTCGAGGGAACGACTTATTTTCATTTCCTCGCTTTGGTAATCGTAGCATTGAGTTCCTCTAAACAAAACCCATTGTCTCTTTAGCGGTGCGCGGGGAATGTCTTAGCATTAGGTTCCCTTTGCGTAAGTTACTATTCAGCAAAAACATTTTTTATGACTGTACGACTGTAAAAATATGGGTTTATTATAACAAATAAAACTTAAGACTTACGTTCCTATCAGTAGGTAGACATTTTGATCGGAACTATTATTATGTTAAATACTTTGACTGAAGACTTACTTGACAGAATGCTTATATTTTAAATTCATAATTGTTCTTATTTTGTAATTGTATTGTGTATTCTCTATGCCAATAAATATTTAGTGATATTTATCGTAACCTTTCTCATATTATAATAAATGAATTCAATACACTATAAATTAATAAACGAGAAACTAATTACGTATTAAAGACGTTCAAATTAAAACATTGCCTCGAAGCTTTCATGTTTCAACCTAAATTAGAAATTCTTGTAAATATTAAAAGCTTCGTTAGGAATCTGGATGATTAAATATTTTACAGTATTATTAAAACGTTGTATAACAAATAATTTTTTACTGCCTTAAACACAAATGATTCATAGCTACTTATTATCAAAGATTAAGCGACATACTATCTTTCTTAAAGTAATTCTGGTCTAATTATATTAATTGTATTTACGGTGTTGTGGTCCGTCACTATCCACGGGGCGCGAAGGACTTCCATTCTCTCTGCCGACCCTGCTACTAACGGCTAAGCCTGAACTGTTTGACTGGCGGAACTGAACGCTGTGCGTTGTATACTGAACTAGGAAATTAAACTAATGCTCTATCCCGAGTTTGAATCGAGCTCCCTATCGTAGCGGTTACAGTGAAACACTGTTTCTGCCATCTCTTACGTGAATAAAAGTATACAATACAAACATAAATGACGTCAATATCAATAACAGATACTCTCATGTATCACAAATAATCCGCAGACAAAAATATATTATTATTAATATTATAAATGAGGCATTGTTTCACGGAAATATATTATACTATTGTTTGTACGTCGCGTCGCTCGCTACCTTAGCAGGGAGCGGAGTGACGAATCACTGTATACTTTGTAGCGCCTATTTTGGGGTTATGTATCTCAATGAAAAACGAATACAATGTTTTAGGAATATACAGGCACGCGAGTCGAACTCGCATTCGGCCGTTCTTTTAAGTAACCACCATTTCCAAATATTTCATTTCAAAGAAATATTCAAAATAACAAGAGAACAAGAGACAAGTAGCGTTGTTGTTTATTCGATATTATAATGGTACAGTTTACTTAATGTGAAGTATAAGAGGGATATAAATAGGCGCGTTGTGTGCGGACTCGTGTTGCTGGAAAGAGGGTATGAAAAAGACATTATATTATATTTATTCTGCACATGGCTAACTCTTAATATATAATCATATTATGTTATATTTACACGTATTTTTTACGAGGCATTACGTGTTGAGTGGAGGAACCTTCTAGAGTAAAGAAATGGAATGAAAATATTAAATAAGTTTTTCGTTATTTAAGTTTCCTCCGAGCGGGACATGCTCGTGCCACTGCGCCAAGACGACATCCACTATTGTTTAGCTTAGGAAAGGTGAATTATACGACAATGTTGCAGTTTTTTAGTAGTTTATAAATTATAAATGTTTGGCGTCTCTATATTAATAGCTTATTGTATATATATTTATATGTGAGCTATGATAAAGTCTTATGGTATCTATTACCTGCTGGTAATAGATACCATAAGCCTGGGCTAAGCTAAGGCTGAGCTGAGAACGAAGTGTCTATTCCCAACTATCCGTCAAATTTTGGGAAAAAAAAACAAAAAATAAATTTTATTCTACCTTTATCACAAACAGACACTTCACTTTCGTTGGTACACCTATACGTGAATGTAACGCGCACAATGTATGTATGTACACGTATGTATGTACACATGTGTGTGTGTATGATGTAAATTCATTTGCACTCAGAGGGCCACCGAATTGAAGTATTGATCTCGTCTGCGCGTTTTGATGTGTTGCGAAAAATTAAACTGCCAAATTGATTCATGTTACTGAAGCCCGTTCATTTTCTTTGTAAAATATTGGATTGATTTACCCAGTAGGTTGTCGAGGTTGCCAAGTAAGAGTTACGTCCTTTTTTCCGAAAATAATACAGAAAGCGAGGAACGGAGTGTTGTAACACTAGGCCCTCTGCTTCCTGTCTGTATGCGGTATACTGCGTGAAGCTAATTGTGCTTATATTTGAATCCACGCCCTCAAACCCACAATACAATGTCAGATTTATAATACATTACCCAATAATGGATATCTAGAAATAGATATACATATGTTTGTGCGTCCGCCACCGGCACCGGCTCAAATGACATCGTGTTTGTTCAAGGTTTGATATTGAACATATGCTGTTTCGTAGCTACTATTGGGCGTGATTCATCGGACGGGTGCTTTGACCAGGCGGTTATTAAGGTTCAGGTATAGCGCGATCGCCGAGTGGTGGCAACCGTTGCTTTGGAACGTTTTTCTAGCTTTCACTAGCGACTTCATCGCCATGGTTCCAAATTCTCTGAGGCAATTCTGGACGCAGATACAGTGGGTGATGCTTTTGTACTCTATAGCGTTCCTCGATATACGAACTTTCTAACAACGCTAAGAATCTTTCAATTCAAGCCAATTGTTGCAGAGATTAGGTCCTTCAAACAAATAAACTCTTCAGCTTTGTAATATTATTATTGAATTATTTTTAACATTTTGTGTGGACAACATTTTTTTATATATACATAACTTGGCACTTTCAATGTGTAACATTGAAACTCGTTTAGTTGTGTGTGAAGCAAGTCGTAGTACTCGTGGTGCAGTGGCATAGGTATGCTACTGTTAATGCGACAGATTGTGGGGGATACCTTGCTTTGTGAGGGATAGAGCGTGCAGCTAAAATTTAATAACTTAGTATACGAGTACATAAGTAATGTAACTCACATTTTTAACCTTCTGATACATTTCCAATCAGCTTATGAAAGCTTATGTGAATAAATTAAGTTTTTGAGTTCAAGTTTACATTTAATGAATTGGCCACACACACTGTCATTGCGTCACGTAGATCAAATGTATTGAGGTCGCTTTCACTCACTGTGTCGAGATTCGAGGTTGACTTCGTCGTGACTTGCGTACAGTGGGTTCTGTACTTTATTTAACTCTAAATATCTTATATCTTGGGATATATGTTTGGATTTTGTATGAGCTATTGTTGTTTTATCGATGGAATTAAGTCGATATGGTTCGAATTATATTTTTATTAGTAACTACAACACATATTGTATAAAGGCTAAATTAATTTAGTACTGATAGGAGGTTATTACACTTATTGATGTATTGGTCCTATACTAGAAACATTAGAGTTAGGCGCTCTTTTCTAACTAATCCACTATAGATATAGCGTGAAGCTAAAAAAAATATTGTTATATATTGTTAACACAAATATTCGTCATATTCCAGGTGCTGACATGTCGTTCCAAGGCGAATACGCCGCCCAGGTGCTCGGTTTGGGCGCGGAAGCAAACGCTAGTAGAGACGAGCCAGCGAACCCCGCGCCTCGGCCCGCCTCGCGACCTCTCGCAGACCCACCACGCAATACTGCATCGCCCAAGAAAGAGAATCATAATAAGTTTAATAATGTGAGTTAATAATTGATAATTTAACCTCTGAACCAAAAATCTCCAACACGTAAACAATTAACTAGAGAAGAGCTGATACTCATTAAATGGCTGAACATATTTTCTTGAATCATGAGTCGCAATTAATTAGAATGACTCTTCAAACAAAAAATACTAAATCAAAATCATTTCGTCCGTTTCGCTTGGGAGCTACGATGCCACAGATAGACAATCACAGAAACGTACAACTTACTTAAATAATTTTAATTTCGTCATTCTGGTAGGCTCTGAGTAAGCTCTGGTCGCATATCACAGGCATGTAAGATACTTCCGTTGCCCACTTTCCCGTTGCTTCGAGATTGTGTTCAGGACTGTTTATTAAGCATTGTCCCTGTCTACAATGCTATATGGGAAAAGAATTTAGCAGTTTCATACTATACCTATAATTTAATATATATAGTATTCTTTGCCATTAATATACCCAGCTGTTGTTATTTGAAAAGTAGCTTTACGGTTTTTCTGCATGCAGGCAGGCAGAAGGAACCTAGTATTACATTTACATTTACTTATTTACTTTCATTGCTTTCTTTGACACTGCGTGTTGAATGGCGAAGTTCGAAGCCGCGGTTTCGTCTACCAAAACGAGAAACAGAAAATAATGAAATTATTTAAATATGACTAAGCTTATATCCTAGGTTCCTATTTATAATTCTTCCTTTATCTACAACTTCTTTTATCTACCACTATACTTAATAGTAAAACCTGTAATTTTCCAGCAACGCTACGTCCCACCGGTAAGTGCGGCGGGTGGTACGGGCACGACCAACACGGGCGCGGCCGAGGAGGAGGGCGTGCTGGACCTGCGTGCGCGTGACCCCTCCGTCATCTCCGTGGGCTCGCAGCACTCGGGCGCCAGCGAGCCCGCCGGCTACCTCGACGCTGTTAGGTGCGTATCTCCTTCGTCATAATCACTTTGTATAGAACTACTTAAAGAAAGCTATTATAACTGAGTAATAAGAGACTCCCCCGTCATACCAGTGAGAACACTCAGGTACCACCCACCTGACGAAATTGAAAAGTTGTCAATTGCGTTAAAAAAATATATATAGAAGATGGAAGCGAAAAATAATAGACATCGAGTATGATAATTTTAATGTTGTGCGTTGGCTCGCACTGAAACATACAAAATTATTGTATTTGCCGTTCGCTAAACACAATTATGTCTTTAAATTAATAAAAAATACTCGTATATATTTGACTACATAATGTCAACATCAAACAATTTAATTAGAATAAGAAATTACATTATTAATTTTATTTATGTCAAATAAATAAATGAACTACCGGTTTTCTATACTTTATTTATTTCTTGGACCAGAGAAAATTAGCTCATTTATTCATGTAATTAAGAAGTACATTTTTTACGGGAAATTTAACTAGTTTATAATTTTTGTTCTTGTTATCAGCAAACAATACTATTTCCAGTAATTTCTTTCAGCTAGAGTGGAAAATCATCCTACATCTATATTAAACAGAGAAAATTCCCTCGTTTTCTGCCATCTACCTATTCAAAAATTTCCTCTTTTGACGTGACCTTCCTCTAGTATCTTCAACACTGCGGATGTGTAAGAAGGAGACCTCGAGGTCTCCTCTTCTCCCACTCCTGCTTCTTGTTTCATAAATCAACAAAGTAACCCTGTTATTTAATATATATTTTTCTAATTTCATATGCAGATCAACGGTGTCAGTGTACTCCGGCAATTCCACGTCATCATCAGAGCGCGACATCCTGGACCTGTCCATGCCCGACAAGAACTGCATGACGGAGGTGTGCTACGTGTGCGGCGACGAGTACAAGCGCGGCACACTCTACAACCTGCACACCAAGGAGCCCAAGGATAAAGCTGTGAGTTGGG
>DWNA01003313.1:0-10243 GCA_018249835.1 Heliconius besckei
CTTTAAAGATATCTAAAAAGAAAAATAATCACAACGTCTTTCAACATTTATTCAAAATTCTTAATTATAAAAAATATAAGAAGCAATATTAAATTGATTTTTAGATATCTTTTAAAAGCTATTATTTCGAAACAATATTGATATTATTGATATTTAAATAATATGAGCACATGACACTAAATTATTTCAATAATAAAAAAACTATGTTATCAATTTGAATGCATCGTATTGTGGTAAAGAATTGTTTTCAATTACATTTACGTACATGTTTAGATATCTATATTTTTATTAGTCGATTTATAATAATTGGCCATTTTGATTGGTTAACGTTATGTCAACTGTGTTGAATTGAGCGCGTATTGGTTACATATGTACAAAATTTTAGTTCTAATTGTTAACAAAACGTCGCAGCTTATTATGGCGGGTTTGTGTTTTTTCAAGCTCAAATACGAAATGAGTAGTAATGTGCGCCGCCCGGGCGGCGACATTGACAGCGATTTGTCGAGTATTCTCATTCGCCATTTTGTGAATGTTATGGAATTTAACGTTAAGTAATCAAGGTACGCACGTCCTGGAGGATTTGGAAATTGGCGTAAGTGATACTTTGTATATTGTCTTCCCAGACCTAATGTTATTCGAAATCCATCGATCTTTTTGTATGAAAACGCTATCTTTGCTACACTTTATTAGATAATAGAATTTAAAGCATTTCTGTCCCGTTGGATGTATAATAAACAATCTTATTTTGGGTTATGTATCAGACTGTCATCTTTTTTACAGAAAGTGAGATGTCTGAAAAATCTATGGTAAGCAAAACAGTTTTAAAGCGTCATGAAGTTGCTAGACCCATACATATTCAGAGGCTGGAAGCCGCCTTAGATATCAGACCATTTGTGAATCAGGTGGAAAAAATACTTAACTCTGATGGAGGCAGTGACAGTGATGATGATTCACTCGTAAAATCTATGCCAAATGAAATGTCTAAGGGTGATAAAGATATGCATGGAGTTGTGACTACTAAACAAGGTATGATAACAGTGTTTTTGCACCACATTGATTTCATATAATAGAATTATCATAGCAGTGTTGTTGGCTGGTAAAAGAATATCTTTTTGGTTGTTATGAGTAAATAGTAAACAGTTAATTTTGGTACATTCTAATTTGTGTATATATTTGATTTATTTAATATTGTTATTTATTTATTATCTATAATTAATAGATATTATCTTTTGTAAACAGAAAGACAAAGTGATCGCATGAGATTATATAATTTGGCATCTGTTGGAGAAGAACGTCAGTGGCTTCGAGATGTTTTGTTATCATCAGAAACTGAATCAAGTAGTGAGGAAGACACAACGGCTGCTAAAGATCTAAGAATAAAACGATTACTTAGGGAAAGACATTTTCATAATAAATATGCAAAGGAATATTATAAGGATCCAGGGGTAGGAAAATTTCTTATTATTGGTTTTTTTCTTTTTGCTTTTTTATTTTTTTCCTGCATAGCAGAATAGGAAAAGAGGACCTAGTCTTAAGATATTTCATTCTACATTTAAAATAAATGTGGACCATATTCTTCATAGTGCTTATATGTGTAGCACCTAAAGTCATACATTAAAGCAAGTCAAACTTTTTGTATAAGTAACTTAATTTTTGTTAATGATTTACACAAACAGTGGATTGGATTGACCAATAACAAAGCCAGCAATCATTCCAGACTGGTCTTGAACTAGCATTATATACTTATTAAGAAAACATAAAAATTTCAATGTTACAGGATTTGAACCTGTGTCTCTTTGGAAACTGTCCAAGAGCTTTTACCAACTAAGCTATATGTCCTCATTGAAATTACAACCCTCATACAAAAACCACAGCAACAACTAAAAATATATATGTTTCTCTTGCAGAATTCTCGCTACATGTACTATGGAGCAGGGTTGCTCTCCACCATAGATAGATACCCTGAGAGAAGGATAAGCCGACCCATACAACCACCATCAAATCGAGGCAGAAGAGGCCGTCCATCTGAAAGAGGTGCTAGAAGCAATCAAAAACCTAAAAGAGGCAGAGTTAGAGATAGAGGGTATAATGAAGGTAGTGATGCTGTAAGTAAACTTATATTCTATTTTGTAAATACAAATAAGTAGTGTTGATTTCATTATGTTATTATTTACTTAGTTATTTATTAAAGTAATATTCTGTATGAAATTTATTATCAAAATTTTAACTCATATATATATAATATGAACATATCTCTAACCTTTTTAATCATGTAAAATATTTTTCAAAGTAATGTTAATCATTACTTACAGAAATCTATTTTGGAGTACTAAACATTCAATCTACTTCAAGTTTTGATCTAAATATTTGATATTAACCTGCTAGATGTTTTAATGTTTATGCTGTATCCCGCACACAGCAGGGTAGGTTGAGGGAACCTGGAAACTTAGAGTTAGACACTCAATTCCCATAAAGATACTTCTGTTTCCAATTGTGTGTTAAGTATCGGAAATCACTGTGGTGCTTTAACTAATTTCTGGAGCGAGGAAATGATAATATTAAACTATTTATTCCCTGGAATGGGAATCAAACCTTTGACCTGCCCCACAACTGGCCTCAATAATATTTAGTTTTAAATTATGTGATTAATCTCAAGAATATGAAGTATGCATGTTATGACTGTAGTTTGCATATATTTATAAAGTTTTTTGCTTAATAGCCTGATGGAGTGGATTGGGAAGAACAATTGAGAAATCTTAAGGAAGAACATGATACAGATGAGTTTACTATTACTGAAAAGCCAGGAACCAGGTAACGAATCCTTTTCATAATTTTATATAATTTAAAGGTTCTACTCTACTATTCATAACATTTCTAGATATTCAACATTATCTCTCAATTGACATTTAAATTGAATTTACAACAGTTATATATGGATTAAATTATTTCGAATCCACCTAAAAAAAAGTCGGCAAAAGTGACTAAATGGGAACAATGTCTAATGAAGTATGAGTACCTTAACACTAGGTCCGCAGGTTGCCTCTGCATAACGATTATACTTTTATTATTTTATTTTCTAACCAGGGGCCGCAAAAAACCCACACTAAAGAGTCCAGAAGCACTAACAGCCCGTCGCAAACGACACTTTCAACTCCTTGTCAAAAAAGAGCTGGGTAAGGTACAGAGAGCGAGAACGGCGCAGCACAGGGAGTTGATGCTGCAGAGAAAGAGGCTTTCGGCTTTGTGTTGTAAGCATTGGCGGCATGTTGCTATGCAGGTGGGTTTTTATAAAGGAAAGTTAAGATAAACAAGAGTTTGGGTTAACTGATGGTAATTGATCACTGTTATCCACAATTCTTATGTAATGTTCACCCTTTCTTTGTATTATTGTATATGTATATATTTATATTTTTGTATATTTTTATATAAATATAGTGTTTATATGTTTTTGTAGGTATAGTTTTGTAAATTGATAAATTTTCAGTATATTTGTTAATCTCTAATAAATGAAAAATAATAACTAAATAAAATAAAGACAATGATTTATTTCAAATATATTAAATTCCTAAAATCTAAATGGCATGAAGTCAAAATATGTGTAACTGATATAAAAATATAATAATAAGCCTATTTTATGATTTCGTTGTGATTGTCTACTAATCATAAATATAAAATTTAACTCGTCAGTATCCAACATGTTTCTATTAAAAAATACGCATGTTTCAATTACCATTGTTTTTAATGAACCTAATAATATTTCACCAACAGTCACAAAAGAACATGAAGGAAACGGTATGGCGTTGCAAACGGTTGAGCAGAGAGATGCAGGCATACTGGCGCAGGTACGACCGGGCGGAGAGAGAGACGCGCCGCCGCATGGAGAGAGAGGCGGAAGAGCAGAGGAAGGTTAGAGACTTTATACTTATTTATTTTTTTGTAGTATTTTTCTTTAATTTGTGGCATTATTAGCCAGAATTGAATTGTATCTATTTATATACTAGAATTCAGTTGAACTTTTGGTTTAAGATAGATTTCATATCATTTATCTTTTTACTTTTTAAATTAATGTTAATTAAATATGTACATAACACTGAACCGAGTGTTAAGACACCTTATTGCTTACATGTCAAAACTTTCGAAACATGTGTTGACGAAACTTACGCTGTTCTTAATATTAGTATAAGCAAAGGGAATATAATCATCCCCCGAGTGAGTATTTAACTCACAACCGCGCTTTAATTTTCGTTTTATTTTATTTGGTCATTTTCATAACATTTGTTTTATAGCAAAGTTCTATAAAATACTTAATTTAAGAATGTTTATAAAAAAATGGTACTACCACAGATGGACGTGGAACTAATGGAGGCGAAACGCCAACGCAGAAAGCTAAATTTCTTAATTACGCAAACGGAACTCTACGCTCATTTCATGCAACGGAAATTGAATGCGGAGGACACTGACACTGATGCTGACATGATTCTAAGTCAGTTGGACGAAGATGCAGATCCGAGGCTTGCTGCTATTGATAATTATGATTGGTTAGTATTGCTTATGTTGGTGACTATAGTTTTCTATGTGTGAATCCAATTTCAGCTTTTGAAATAAAAAATAAAAATTAATGTTAATGTTGTATGTCAATTTACAGAATTTGTAGATAAGTAATGTTGCTAACAATAAATAGAAAGTGGTAGTTAAAAATACATATTACAGAGTGCTAGAAATATTTGGGTTAAGACTCTATGAACATTTGACGCAAATTATAATTCACATATATATTTTTTAATAATTATTTCATAATTATTATAATAATCATACATAAACATTTTTTTTATGCTTACTAAATAATAAAATTCAAATAATCATTACAATAATTAAAGTCACAAATAAACTAGAGGTAGCAAGTAGCAGTATTTCTGGGTAAATTTGATGATTTTGGTGGGAATCAACTAAACTTGTGTATTAAGGTTCTTTTTAGATTTTTTTCTATATGCTATATAGGAAAAAGTGCAAATATGTTTTTTTTTTATAACTAACTGTCCAATTTTCAGTGAAGAAATGAAGGCCCTGGCGTCAGCGCACGCGCGCACGGCATTCCAGGTGGAGGCGGAGCGAGTGCGCGCGGCGCCGGCGCCCGAGGGCGAGGAGCGCCGTCGCGACCACGACCAGCCGGCCATCTTCCGCGGTACGCTCAAGGGGTACCAGCTGAAGGGCATGAATTGGCTCGCCAACTTGTATGATCAGGTGGGTGTTGGTTGGTCCACATATAACAGGAGTGCTTTTTTTAAATTATGTGTTGCAACTACAGCAGCAATGGCAATATTTTATTTCTCCCACATGATTTGTAATGATCACAGAAATTAGAACTGGACAGTATTAGGATTTCACAGCCAACTTTGCTTAATTAATAAATATTTAACTGATAGTTAATAGTTTGATTTCTAGTCAAAGAAATATTTATATCTAAAACATTTTCTTCCAATCGATATTGAACATCAGTCTAAATAAAACATATTTAGTAGTAAGCTTAAATTATAACATAAATATTTATTTCACTTCTTTAGGGTATAAGTGGAATATTAGCAGATGAAATGGGTTTAGGGAAAACAGTGCAATGTATAGCGTTTTTATGTCACGTGGCGGAGAGGCTCGGCGTGTGGGGACCTTTCCTGGTGGTGTCTCCGGCTTCAACCTTGCATAATTGGCAACAGGAAATGCAAAGATTTGTACCTGATTTTAAAGTGGTAAGTTGTGTTGTAATCTATATATATAAAATCGAAAGGTCACTCACTCATCACGAAAACTCAGAAACTACATGTGCTAGAAATCTCAAATTTGGCATAGGAGTTATTTATAGGACGTAGGTGCTCGCTAAGACGGGAATTTGCAATATTCGACTTCTAAGGGGTTGTTTTTGGGGTCGAAAGTTTATATGAAACTTCGTTACTACAAATGCTAGGAGTTTCAAATTTTGCATAGACGTCACTAGGACGTAGTCATGGAGACAGAAATTAATAATAACATAGTTCACGCGGATGAAACCGCGAGCGGGCCGCTAGTTTGAAATATTTGTAATTCATATAACTTCTTTTAAAATCGACATTTACAGTATAAAGCTTTTTTTTACAACTTAATTTCTTTGCTTTTTTTTTAAATTATAAATTAATGTTATTCAATATTTATTATATATGTTTTTGTACAAATGAAATAATTCCTTGCCAAAAAAAAAAAAAGTTTTACTGAAGTAAAAGATGAGTAAAGAGTTATTCGTTTATTTAAAGTACTTAAATATTGTAACATATGCATTATGTATGTATATTTCAAATATATTCTCTTTACTACCAATTATTACGTTATTTATTATTTTATTTACAAAATATCAGTATTTTTAATATAAAAATAATTATGCAACATATCATTTAACAGGTGCCATATTGGGGTAGTCCAAGTGAACGTAAAATCTTACGACAGTTTTGGGAACGTAAAGACCTGCATACACGACAAGCTGCTTTCCACGTGGTAGTGACGTCTTACCAAATAGTGGTCTCCGATTTGAAGTATTTGAACAGAGTGTCGTGGCAATATATGATATTGGATGAAGCTCAAGCTATAAAGAGTTCGGCCAGTATGAGATGGAAATTGCTACTTGGGTTTAGTTGTAGGAATAGATTATTGTTGTCAGGTGGGTACAGAATAAATGTCCAAAAACTTAGCATTGTTGGAATTTTAAAAATTTTGTTGAAATATCAGTAAATTATTTTTATAAATTATATCATTAAACCTCACGATTAAAAATGTGTATTTCTACAATATAGGTAATATGTAATCTGCTTACATGTCCTGAAATTAATGGACCGTTTTTTAAGAAATTGTCTTATTCAATTGTTATGGGTTCCAATAACATTCCCAGTTATGGGAAAAGATAAAAAACGTCTAAATAAATAACATTTATTTTTTTATAGGTACTCCAATACAAAACAGCATGGCGGAATTGTGGGCGTTACTTCACTTTATAATGCCGACGCTCTTCGACTCGCACGAGGAGTTCAACGAGTGGTTCTCCAAGGACATCGAAAGTCACGCTGAGAATAAAACTGCCATAGATGAAAGTGAGTTGTTATATTTTATATTTTGAATTAATTATTTATTACATTTAATTATATGTTTCAGATTAATTTCGTCCTTGTCGTCTCGTTAGACAAAACGAAATATCTTTACTTAACTTCTATACAAAACTTAAATACAAAAGAGTTTATTATTTCATATTTTGACGCCATCATCGCGTAGCTGTACAGCGTCTGACTAAAAACGCAACGGGTGTGAATTTTATTCCCAGTCGCGTGAATTAATAATTTTAATTTCTCTGCTCTGGTAACAAGTAAAAACTTTGCTCCGAGTTCCGCCACTCAACACGCACTATTCCGAAAATTGTGTTGCACGGTGAGTAAAGTGTTTTAACACTTATGTTTTCTCTGCCTACCTTGCTTAAGCGGGACACAGTGTGACGCTATACGCGATATAGCCACATCTAACTGAAGTGGGAACACAGTGTCTTAAGACTAGGTTCCCTTTCTCTGCCCTGCGATATGTTACATACAGCGAGAAAAGGATATAATTGGTTCTTGTAATAATTGTTTAATAATCTTTTTTTTTTCCAGAACATCTATCTCGGTTGCATATGATTCTGAAGCCATTTATGTTACGACGAATCAAAAAGGATGTTGAAAATGAATTATCTGATAAAATTGAGATTATGGTTCACTGCCCCTTAACTATAAGACAGAAATTATTGTATATAGGTAATATACTATAAGGGTTTTATTTTTTCCTAAAAAATTAAATAAATTATCAATGTTGATTTATTTTTTCTTAATAATACTAAACACTTTGTTTGATGATACAGTGGATTATGTTTAGTTTTGAAACGACTTTTTATAATTATTGTTTTTCAGCTCTTAAGAAGAAAATAAAAATAGAAGAATTGTTACATTATTCTGTGGGTGCTGAGTCAGGCCATAATGTAGATAAGAATTTCACATCAAATCTCATGAATTTAGTTATGCAATTTAGAAAGGTAACTCATTTTTAAATATTTTTTTAGCTGCCTTAATCCCGCACATAGTAGGGTAGTTAGAGGAAATCTAGGAACCTAGTGTTAATACACTGCATTCCACTGCCTGCGTATCGATTACGCAGAGGCACAAGCGACGATTGTACGGGCGATGATTGTGGATTCGATGACTCCTGAATTCGGCGGAAAATGAGAAATAGGGTGTTAATAATATAAACCCTCACCATATCTTTCTGTAACCGGGATACAGCATGAAACTGAAAAAGAAATAAATAAAATTATGATTTTCTTATAGGTTTGCAATCATCCAGAATTATTCGAAAGGCGAGACGTACGGTCGCCGTTTGCAATGCAAGTTGACGATTACCACTTGCCCAAGTTGATAGCGGAGGACGGTATTCTACTACGATCGATACCGTCGAAACGTCATTTATTATATAATAAATTATGTATTTTAACGCCGCAATACGTGCACAACAATAGTAGGGGCGATGAAGCGTTTTCTTTTGCGAGGTTCATGGATTTGTCGCCTATGGAGATTTATAGGGTTATGGTGTGTGGGTGGTTGTATGCGTAAGTGTATTTTTTTTACTTATAATCATAAGTATTTTTTCATACAAAGGATAGTAAAATAGTTTTAGAAAATGTATAGAAATCTTGTAATAGCGGGACTGAAATATATATTTAGTAAATATAATACTCCGAATTTATTAATAATTAGTAACAAATGTATAATTATTTTCACGTTGCCCTTGATAAGAGTGCATGGCTAAGTCTTTAGAGTGCTAGAATAGTTTACCGTCTAATGTCGATTTATTTCAAACTAGGTGCAGTTTGAAATAAATCGACATTTACTTTATAGTGTTCAAATTTAAATTTTAGTTTACTTTTATGGCATAAATATAGGACTATAATTATTTCACAAAACTTACTCCAGATAACAAAAAACTTAAATTTTTCTAATATTTATTTACTTTTATGAAAAATATTTCAGCATGCGTCACATAGAGCAATGCTTAGAAAAATATGAGAAACTACGACACAGACAGTACTGGTGGCAACCAACGGGACAAACGGACATAAAGCAAGAAGAGAAAGAGACGGAATTCTATGGAGATTACTATGATAGAGTGAATAGCAAATATTTATTATTAATAAGTCCTGATGGCGATGTATTGAAGAAAAGAAAACACGATTGTTTGTTGTGGAAGGAATTGTTGTTTACTGATGCATTGTGGGTTGAAGGTATATATAATAATTATTATTACTTTATTTGTACACCACAATAGAAATAAACATACACACAAATTAAAAAATGACAGCGCTAGTAAAGAGCCACATAATATTTTGGTAATTCTAATCCAAGCCTGGCACGTTTACTGTCAGACGCTGTCGCTGTACCACGGTGGTTTCAAAAAAAATATTTTATCTATATTTTATAATTAATTAAGTAATTTCGGTAATTTTGCAATGATATACAACAGGAGGACCATTCTACGCCCACACGGAGCACAGTATATACTACATGCCAGAAACTGTGGAGCATCGCGGCATGCGCAGTAGAAACTTGAAAATTGAGAGTCAGGTAAAAGCTTAATACTAATTTTATTCTCTAAAGACCTTTCTTATACTATGTATTGATTTAAAAATATATTATAGATAATAGATTTTTTTATTCAGGTCACTGTACACACTGTATTCCGCATAAGCAGGGAAGGCAGAGGAAAATTAGTGTTAAGGCAGTTCATCCCATCTGCGGTAGCCGTGTGTGGCGGAAATCAACACTGTATTGTCGTGTTATTAGAGACGAAATAATATTAAATCATTCTCTAGAGCGGAATTCGAACACACAATAACTTTAGCATTTATAACCATATGCTGCGCGTAGTGTTGAGTGCAATACTCTAATGTTTTTCTTTAACAACCGACATTAATGATCGCCACTCTGAGGAATGAATTATTTCAATTTCTACGCTCTGACAAGAAACAGTCAGTTGATAATTTATAAAAAGAAAAAAAACATATACACTCATGAGATAACAATTCTAGGCAGAAATGCTAAGCGAAATAAAAACAGAAGAAGGCGGTGTAATACCAGTCCCAGTACTGCCTGCTGTCGCCGAGATGCCAGAGTTCCCGCACGTGGAGCGCGCGCCGGTCGTACGCCGCGACCTG
>DWNA01003314.1:0-10241 GCA_018249835.1 Heliconius besckei
CTCTCATGTAACTATATTTCTTTTTTTTGCTATCATGTTTTCAAATTAATGGGCCATTCAAAATTTTATGACTAAAAGTTGCTCTCTCTCTCAACGATCAGTTGAAGTACCCCTACGAAATATTTACAATAATTATTTCAATAACTCAAATAACTCGTTGCATTCTTTGGTAACGCAGTTGTTTTTGATGTCCCTAATATGTTCTATTTTGTAACATCGCTTAAGACAAAATGTTCCCAAGAGACAGTATTTAATGACTTTTGAATACGTGGAAGAACTTGAAGGCAATGCACGTTTTTGTACAATAGCTATTCTACACTTTTTATCCGGCGACAAGATTTTGTAAAAGAAAATGATTATTTTAAAATTATTCTCTTCTCTTTTATTTTCATTTTTTCGCTCTGGCAACGAATTTTCCGGTCAATGTCTCTGAATGAATTATGCCGGATAGTGAAAAACGCAATGTCGTTACATTAAGTATATGGAAGAACAAATTTACTCTGGAGGCTTAAAGTAATAAAACAACTTTATGTAAAGATTGTATTTTTTTATTTCCATTACCTAATTTTTATTTCCATTGCCTATATATCTAACGATAAAATTAATGCTAAAATGTAGTTTTTATATTTCAAAACGCCTTAATAGGTACTGAAATACAACAAAAATTAAAATTACATTATTTGTTGATAGTGAGGATTGTACTCAGTCCTCACGCGAAGACAATTGGGTACAATTTAATAAAAATACAAAAAACCTTTGTTGTCCTATTATAATGCGACTTTTTCTTGAACACAAACTTATCAAATATTTCATTTTTTATCAATGAAAAACAAAAAAGCATATGACGTAAGCAACTACCTCACTTTCCCTGATATAGTTAATCTCTTACCCTATATGTATGTAGGTATAATGAGTAATAATCTTCTATTAGTATCTACTTTATCAGTTAATTAACAATACTACTTATTAAATTATCGTATTATCATGTAGGTATTAAACATATTATTCAATGCATCACTCTATCTCATACGATATGAAATCACAGGAAAGCAATTGAAATTATTTAAGGTAATTTATAATTTGTTTTGTTATAATAGGCCAGTTAAAGAGCCGGTCGTAGCGCAGGGGCGCTAAGTATGACTGTTTGTGGATTTGATCCCCGCTCTAGGAAATTTATATTTTACCCCTGCTGTGTGCCGCATACAGCGTGAACCTGATGTGATTTGTTTTTTTTTGTTACAATAAAAAATAAAACTTTAATTACTAAATCAGCTTCACGCTGTATCCCGCACACAGCATTAGCCAGTGAGAGAGTAATAGAAATACGAAAAGAGGAATATAGGCAACCCTTAGCTACATTAAAGTTTATCGATCAATTTCTATTACTTCGGCTTGTGGAATTCGTCAGATTATATATTTTTCGTAATCCTTGAATTCCCTCCAAAATAAAAAAAAATTAGCCACGCTCGAGAATGTCAAGATAAAATTTTTTTTTACAACTTTGCAGTCCTCCCCCTACCTTACGTCACTCTCAAATTGTCAGATTAGTAGAATATACATAACTTAATCTGACGTGCTCGAGAATTTCAAATGATTATTTTTTTTTACAAATGTGATCCTTTATCCTAGACGGGCGGCCCTATATATGGAGCTCATATTTGGTGGAAATACGTAACCGAGTACAGGGAATCCCCAATATCTTAATCTACCGCGCTCGAGTAAATCCCGAAAGTCCCCTCTTCGACGCCACTATAAGATGGGTACACGTTATATGCATTTTAACTGCCTTTCATAGTAAGAGGTTGATGACTAGTGTAAAACAAATTCTTCTGTTTTATAACATTAGAATAGATATAAAAATAATAAAACTTATTAGAATAGAGTTCATAAAAATAAAACAATTTTTATACAAATTTGTTTATTAAATGCTATAATGAGTAAAAATATGTTTGATTAATGAATAAATTAAGCTAAAATAATGACAGAAAAATTATAACAGAATAAAATTAAGCTAAGTATGTTATTGAATATTTAAAAAAAAAGCTTTCATTGTTTTTCTAATGAAACATGACTTTATAGAAATTTCAATGAATTATAAATTACAATGGAAATCAGATCAGAGATTGTATTAAATCATTTAAGGCACTGATCGATTTGACAACAGGTATAATATATTTTAAATAACATTTATATTATTTATTCCCAATTAACTATAAATGCTTCATTAATAACATATTTTTTGTAACAATACAATATTAATGTAGATGACATTATTGCTTTTGAACACATCTCTTTAGGCTTTTTATATGAACCACAATTTATTACTATAAAGATATGCTTCAATAGACAAGATGGCTTAAATTAAATATAATAAATCAATTTGCTCATGTCTATGAGAAATATTGGAAAGTAATTGTTTAAATACTACAAATCATCATCGTCGGAATCAAGAGCAGCCCTTCTCCTGTCAAATTTAACAGTACTAGTTGACTTGGGCATTTGTTGGTTAACAGATTCAAGAAGTTGTATCAATTCTTTTTCAGATATTCTTGTATTTAGCTGTCCCATTTGAGCCATTCTACAGATCATGTTTTCAATCATTGCACCTTTTTCTGGTTTGCTCAATTTTATAGTATTCACTGTAAGCAAGAAAAAATAAAACATTTGAAGAATATTTAAATGAGATGGAATATAACAATTTTAAATTAGACAGAAAACTAAATCTATATATAGCAAAGCAACTCTGATGATTTCATGATAATTTCTGATTGTGGGTTCAATACCTGCTTGAGAGAATGAATTATTTTCAAATAACTTGCTCTGTAACAAGACAAAGAGCAATGTTGAATTACAACAATTAACAAATGTTTGTGAAATTGAATCCAAGGTAAAATATATAGTACAATAAGAAATATTAAGACAGAAAATTACATCGAGCTCTAGCGTCCTGACTGAGAGCTTGAGAAAGAATCGAATGTTTAGCTTCTTCCATAGCTTGCATTCTTTCTTCCTGTGCTTTAGCTTGATTTGGATCTCCTCCCTGTAATAATATATTTGTTAATATAAAATTTAGGTATAAACAAAACAAAAAATCTAATATTTAACTTGAAAGACATTATATTTTTTATAATATAAATGATAAAAATATCATATGTAGCATTTCGAATATGGCCTATTATTAGATATAACCTCAATAAACTACAATATAATCTTACCCCATGTTGTGCCTGTAATTGTGCCAAGCGTTGTTGTCTAATCTTTTCCAATTCAGGATCATCCATTTTGATTTATTTGTTATTTATTCTGTGTAATTGAAAGAATACAAATCTAATCTTTGCTAAACTATAAAATAAAAATGCTGTCATAAGCAGTTTTTGAATGTCAAAGTCAAACAGAAATAACTTATCTGTTGCTTCTTATTTTACGGCATTTAGGCGTGCCGTTAAGCAAGGTTCGCTAAGAAGTATACCTTCGAAATAATTTGTTTTTAGTTAATGATAATCACAGACTTCATAGATGTTATATTTTGTTTTTAACAGCTTATTATATAATATAATTTTAGTATTTTATAGAAATTCTTAAATTGTAAGTTGATTGATAAATGCAATCGGCCTTTATTACTATTTTATTATTTTGCTTGGTTAAGTCAGGCCCTAGGAACAAAGAACTCTGTCTCACAATAAATTTTCATGGATTATGTCTTACACATAACATAATAATTAATGATTTTAAACAAAATTGTATTCTTGCAAATCAGCCATATATCAACATTACTTTATATAACACAATAATTATAAAAAAATAATAACACAGATTATTTTGTTTAAAAGTTGCATATATTTACAAACAAATAATTTTACGCAATATGCATTGTATTGTATGCATAAGTACACTATAATAGTGTATTAACTATGTAAACTTTCATGCCATTGTAATGTTTGATATTCAATTTTTCCAAAAGTATTAAAAAAAGCAAGTACTGCTAATTTGTTTACAGCCACAGATAATCTTCCAAAAGCTACTAGGTTTGTTGGTCGAAACATAGTATCCTGATCCACACATTTCAGCATATACATTGCATGGAACTTTACAGGATCACCTAAAAAATCAAATATTGTCAAGATTACACTCCAAATAAAAGCATAACTACTTTTATAACTCTTAGCCTTTTTAATTGTATCTGACAAAATCCATATTTTTTTATTATAAAGTTGTATAATTACCTGGATATACAAGAAAGTCTGCTCCAAATTTTGAACCACTAGTTATATAGTGACCCTTTTCCCATAAATCTTTAAAAACATTATAACGTAGTGAGCCTTTTTTGTCTGAAATAGGAGGAATTAAAACATCCACAGACACTTTTTTAGATTCTGAAAATAAAAATAAAGCAAATTATTCAGTTAAGATATTGTATGTCAAGTTATTCCTTAATACTAAAGTATAGTTTACCTGTATTAATATAATGTTCTGTTGGCAGATGTACTAAAACATGAGTAGGAGCCAAACTTGGTACTTTGGTTATTTCTTCTTGTAATAAAGTTTCTCTGCTGAGATTTACATCTACATAAAAATATTTGGGTGTTTAATATTTTTTTTATTTTAAAAGTTAAAGGAAGAAAATAAACAATGATATTCTTACTTAATATTCCTTTGGATATCAATTTTTGTTTTTTTCCTGCAAGAATAATATCTATTTTTTGTGATAATTGATCTATTTTTCTCTTCCGCAACGCTTCAGATTGTTCTTCTATTACTCTAAAAATCATTTATAGACATGTAAAAAATATTAAAAATAACATCATTATTATTTTCTAAACTATAATTACTTGCCTTTTATTAACTCCTTCTATTTCTTGTCTTTGTTCTTCAGAAAGATTGCTATTTATGTTTGGTAGTTCTATTAGCTCACAAATTCCTTTTTTTACAAGTAAAACTGCTTCTTCCGACATCAAAGCCA
Source organism: Heliconius besckei (assembly GCA_018249835.1). Taxonomy (NCBI): domain Eukaryota; kingdom Metazoa; phylum Arthropoda; class Insecta; order Lepidoptera; family Nymphalidae; genus Heliconius; species Heliconius besckei. The sequence goes on from DWNA01003314.1 coordinate 4,961, forward strand.
TAGGTAAACCTACATAATATAATGTATATAATAGATATTCAAATAAATGTATATGTAGTAAAACATAAAATACTGTACCTTGAAAATCATTCTGGCGCGGGAATGCAGGTACGGTACCAATTAGGGAACCACATATCCTTTGCTGTGTTCTAAGAGTTTGCCAATCTTTTACAAAACAAGAAATACACAATGACGTTACATATTTACTAGTTTCAAACTTTAATGATATGTTTATTAGTTACCTTCAGAATTCCAAACATATGCAACTCCCTTACATACGTATAAAGATATCATATTGCAAAATGAAGTGATTAGAGCTAAAATTATTTAAATTTATTAATGAGATTCAACATTATATTTGTTTTCATTTACAATCTTTACAAATCCAAGACTAAGGATTGGATTCAGATTCAACAAGTGAGTTTTAAAGATTAAAATGTTTTATAATTTAAATTTGTGATGACAGGTCAAGATAGGGATGCCCAATGATCATCGATTTTCGACGATAGTGTTGCTGTTGACTGTCAACACTACTTGTTATTGTAAAATTTCATAAATAGTATATTAAAATTATTTTTTTTATTAATGTACGATAATAATATACGGTATACCGTATATCGTGATGTTAGGTAAAACAAATCTTATTTATTTGGTACACTGAGTAAAAAGTATAAGTTTAGAAATTAATAATAAATTTTTAAGATCTTTACTAACGAATTTTTTTCAAGTGTAAAGAAATCAATTCTAAAGATTCAGTACACACTACACACTAAAACCACTACTAGTTACCATACCGACTGGTGATACTAGAGAAATTTGCTAGTCCCAGAGCCTGTGACTAGCAAAGGCTCTGGGACTAGCAATGAAAGCAATGAATAGCTTTTTATGAAATTTTACAATAACAAGTAGTGTTGACAGTCAACAGCAACACTATCGTCGAAAATCGATGATCATTGGGCATCTCTATCTTGACTGTTGACAAACAAGATAACTATAAAGTTCACAAATTTAAATTATAAAACATTTTAATCTTTAAAACTCACTTGTTCTGGATACCCTACCGATTATGGACGTATTGATATATGGTATGGCATTGACATTGTCAAAAGCAAGTGGGTAAATATATTCTGTGGTCAAAAGACAGCTGTTTTATTGTAAACACTAAACAATAAATGAAACTTATTTACTATACTTATATATAAAAAAATTGCAACCTTCATCAACATTGAGAAGTCAAATAGATATCTATAGATTATCATGAAATTTTGTTACATATTGTAACTTTAAAATAAACATACTGTTACATAACTTTTCAAATAATGGCATCTAAAAAAGTTTTAATTGGTAAGTTTAATAATAAATATATATTTTTTTATTTGTACAGTACAGTTGTTACATGTTTTATTCTGCTTTACGTTTAAATAGGTGGCGGAACCGGTTTTGTTGGCACACGTTTAAGTAAGCTCCTCAGATCCAGTAATTATAATATAATAAATGTCTCCCGAATGCCAGCTGCAAATAACATATCATGGACCACAATAGAAAGTTCTGGTGTACCTCCAAATACAACTGCTGTTGTGAATCTTGCTGGACAACAGTTTATGGATTTTACAAAATCTTGGACTCCAGGGTCAGTAGAAAAACATACTAAATGTAACTTGAAATTGCAAAACATGTAAATGTATGAAAGTACCATTTGAATATTTTAACAATCATTTTAAAAAACTATATGGAATATATTTAAAAATATTATTTTTATATAAATAAAACTCAGTTACAGAAAAAAATAAAGTCCTCTACATGTAACAATGAATGGTTAAATTAATAGTAGCTTAACAAAAGAAGTTTCTCGGATACATAAAGAAAAATCTGGAGACTTCAGTTATTTATCATTGCCTTCTCTGTATGCACACAATATTTCAAGATAATAAGTAGCTTCTAATATTTCAGATTTAAACAAAATGTCAGGAACTCTCGTGTATATACAACAAAAGCATTAGCTGGAGCTATAAATAAGAGTCAAGATAAACCAAAAGTATTTGTTCTTATCACTGGTGTTGGTGCCTATGAACCATCTGAATGTAATAAGTATGATGAGTCAAGTCCCAGTACTGGAAATGATTTTTTCTCAAGACTACTTCTTGAGTGGGAGAAGGCAGCTAAAGTTGATCCAACCGTGAGGCTTGTGAGTGAAATACAATATAAATGAAGCTAAATAAAATTATCATGTAAATACAATGACTTTATTTAGCACCTGCATATAAATATGATAGTTTAGGGTTCAATCTCCATCAAGAGGAATATAATTGTCATTCACCTAGTGTTAAGACACTGCATTCCCTACACATCTCCCACAGTGTGGTAGTGACAGTGTGGCATTCTCACATAGTGAATTAGGTAGAATTGAGGTAGTGCATTCACTACCTCTACTCAATGTGTGAATGCCACACTGTCTAGTTACCAGAGACCAATGAAATAAATATACTTAATTGCCCCAACCAAAAGAACCCACAAGCAAGGTGTATAGAATCAAATGCTATCACAATGCATGCACAATCCGTTTATGTTGACCCTAAAGCAAGCTCAAATTGTTTTGTTTTAAATGTTTTAGATATGTATAAAATTTTTGACTTATAATATGTTAACAAGTTATTTTACTATTTAAGGTCATTATCAGATCAGGTGTTGTGTTGGGCCGAGAAGGTGGTATGATCAAAAACATGATATTACCTTTTTATTTTGGTCTTGGTGGACCTATTTCTTCAGGAAAACAATTCCTGCCATGGATCCATATTGATGATCTCACTAGGTTAATTCATTTCGCTATTGAAAATCAGGAAGTAAAGGGAATATTGAATGGTGTTGCACCACAAATTATCACAAATGCAGATTTTACAAAGGTATTTTATCAATTACCTACATATATTTGACTCACATAATAAGTAAATAAGTTAAACTATTTTTAAATAATTAATTATATTTCCCTACTACCCAATTTACATACATTAATATAAGCTATTAGAATCTATTGTGAGGTAGCGTGGAGGTTAGAGGTTTGATTTACACTGTGGGATAAGATTCATGTTGTGTTACCAGAAACAAGACGATGCGTGGCGTTGAGTTCCGCCACTCTACACAATGCCTCGATAATTAGCTGGAAACGATTTTCCGTAATGAAACTCTGTTTTGAACTAAAAACAGAAATAGCTAAAAATAGAACTAAACTTATATGTTTATTTGTTACATCATTTTATTTGATATATTGGTTACATTCAACATTATGATTTATTTTCTAGAGATCCATGTAATATTTCTAAAATAGTAGGTACCTACTCAAAATAGAGTAATATTTTTTTATACATTTGTAATTGCTAAATAGAGAGAGAAATTTTTATACTAGAGAACCCTGTAATAATACGTCTTACCATAGCAATGTGATTTCGTAGGTGAACACCTGCTATTCAAAAGAGGTTTTTATTTTATTCTATTTTTTTAGGCATTTGCTAAGGCTCTATCAAGACCAGCAGTTTTTCCGGTACCTGAATTTGTACTAAATTTTCTACTGAATGAAGAGAGAGCAATGATGTTAACTAAAGGGCAACATGTTAAACCAAAGAGAACTTTAGAATATGGATTTGAATACAAATACCCAGATATAGACGCGGCCTGTGCTGAATGTGCACATTTATTTCCGAACAAATAATTTAGATTGTAAGAGTACAAACAAAATATTTATAAACGAAAAATAAATAGATTAATTATAAGAAAAGATCTCCTTATATTTATTAATGATAATTACATAAAAATTAATAATTTTATGTAGATTGATCGAGACTGTCGTGGCGCAGTGGGACAGCGTATGAGTGTTGGTTGTGGTTTCGTCCCCTCTCTAGCCAGTCACTTTTGAAGATTTAAAAACAACTTATCTTATTAAAATTAGAGAGAAATTAATGTCAAGACACTGGTTTCTCTCTGCCTACCCTGATAAAAATCGTGAAGTTGATTTATATAAATTTACGTGTGCAATTCTAGTTATTATATAAGTATCAACTGAAAGCATAATATCATCACAACATTCTTACATTAAAAATAAAAATGAAAAAGAAAAAAAACTACTATTAAATTTAAGAAGAAATAAGAGTTGTTTCTATTTGTAGTTGTAGTCTTTTTTGTCTTAATCTAAGATATAAAACTAGTCTCGAAAACCGAACCCGCAGATAGATTAATATCACATAAAATATATGTATATTTACTACTATATGAACTCAAATAGAAAAGCTAAAACGCTTTTTTTATAATTCTTGTAGTTATGACTTAGATTCATGTTACAATATTCGTTTAACAACGTAGCGAAGCCTTGTAGGACGTAAGTACTTTACATGTTAACATTAAATAAATGTATTATAAACTGTTGGTGTTTTATATTTCTTTTTTATTACAACTTATCTATGTTGTTAGCGTCTTTGTAAGGAATTTTTTTGCAAATTTCCGCTACCCAAAGGTAAACGCTTTAAGAATTATCATTCATCATCATCATCATCATCATTTGGCAATGCTGGTAATTAAATTACTAATTTACTAATCAAAGTTATTTCTTCTAATAACATTTTTTGTTATAATTTTTATTTTTATTTCTCTCATTATTTGTTTTAATATCATTGAAAAAACGAACCAAGAGGTCGTCGAGGTGCTTGTCACAAGGCTGCGACTGTAACGCGACGGTTCCGGGTTCGATCCCCACTGTTGGGAATGAAGTATTATTTTTTAATATTTTCACTTCTCGCTCCGGCAAAAGGTACCATGGTGCCATGGCAACAGCCCGGCGTTGAGTTCCGCCACTCAACACAGAATGCCTCGACAAATTCGGCATAAAGGGAACGTAGTGTCGTTTAGCAGTAGTTTCCCTCTGCCTACCCTGCTACATGCGACTGATTAAAAATAACGAATGTGAAGAATTTGCAACCGTCATTGCGGTCAATGACTCACTCTAGCAACTTTGCATTATTTGTAATATTATTTTATTTTTTATTAAATGTAAATATGGTTATAATTTAAATTTTATTGGTAGAGATACTCTACGTTGTGAAGAAATAAGGTAATGACAATTTTAAACACCGTGAATAACTTAACATATATTTATTTTTAATATTATTAATAACATATTTATTTGCTTTATTTCAATACATCTTCTATGTAATGTAAATTAATAGATCTAAATTAAAATCGTAAACTAAAGATCTATTGAAAAATTGTAATGATTTTTAATTTTTATATTGGCACG
>DWNA01003315.1:0-10241 GCA_018249835.1 Heliconius besckei
TTCTTTTATTTTATAATGTACCTGAAGGTATGAAACCTTTTAGTGTCTTGTAATGTTTTTGCTGTGTCTGGATGTTGTTTGTGAATTCTAATAATTCCTTAGATGAAGCGTTGAACGCTTTAACGCATTACCTACTGAGAGAAATATTCTTTTCTCTATACTAATTACTTGATGTAAAAAAATAGCAACTAAAAGGTACTGACGGTCGAAATCTCTGGCGTAAAGGACACAAAAATGAAAAAAAGGACACTTACAATCATACAATCAACTTTTTTATTCATCTACAACAATTGCTTTAATAGTAATACAACGAAAGCATTAATAGGGATTTAATAATCTAAACGCAGTTATTGAATACAATAAACATTTTTTTATTAAATGATTTTCTTTTTAAATAATGTACATAAATGCTCATAAATTTAGTCTATTGTCTTGTTCAGTTTCAATTAACTCGACAATAGTTTAATATTTAAGCGATGTGGGTGCCCGGGCTAGTGTTCACTGCGATAATTGATGTCAGATGTTATAACAGTCGACCCGCATAACAAACATCGCACTCGCATGTCAAAGCCATTGAGCTTTATTTATTAGTTATCTGGACACTATTTTTAGACTGTGATAAAAGTGTCTGTTACACTATTATTTCTTTTGTTGTATATAGAATAAGTAGATTCTGGTTTTGTCTTTTTCCACTTTATATATGTAATAGATTTTTTATATCGTGTAACATTTTTTGTTATTTAGAAAAGCTTAATTTGAACGTAGCGGCAGTCAAATCCACACCTATTAAGAAAACATTAAAAAAAAATAGTTTCACCTTAGTGAGATGAGAGTAATACTTAAAAAATGCTAAAACTATTCTTATACTTCATTTAAAATAGGATAAAGAGAAGAACCTCGACAGCGGTACACCAGAAAATGAGAAAGATGCGACCACAGAGAAAGAATCTAAAGAACAAGAGGATGAGAACAAAGAAGTTGCACCCGTAACTAATGGTGACGCCGAACCAAAGGTAGAGAATGGCGAGTCTACACCTTCACCCGAGGACGGCAAGAAGCCCAAAAAGGAGAAGGTACTGTTAAAGATTAGTTTAAACATTTTAACAGATTTCAATTTGGACCAGTAAAAGAAATACAAAATTGTAATTTTGCCGTTACTTATAGTATATTTTTTATTATTTTATATATACTATACTGTGTATAATAATCGGAAACTTATACCATAATATGGCAGAACAGTGTCTATCGATCTAGTAGTCATAATTATTATATTGTCCTCCACCAGGTCGCCACATCGTTTCGAAATTCTGGAAACAATTCAGAATTATTATCGGTACTTGAAACGAAACGAGAAGTTTATACAAACAATTACTTTTATTATTTTTAAGTAAGCAATTTAGTTATTATAGCAGCTTCCATTATCTTTAAAACACTAATTGAAAACATTCCTCTGCGAATTCTTTAACCAATTAATATACTTTAGTGGAACTGCCAATTAAATAGTTTAACTTGTGTAAAACACGTTGTGCTTCATACTTGTTAGCTGTTAATCTATAGAAAAATAGCGTTACTCATGTCTATAAAATGTATAACAGTGTCTTAATTATATCATTAATGTTTTTAAAACAATTGTACGACTTGTGGTTAATTTGATAAATTAACTATTACGTTAATTCTCTAAATGAAAAAAATATAAAAATTATTGAAGTAAAGAGAATAATGACTTTATAGTAGTATGAAATTATGCAGATTATTTAAGAACAAGTTAACAATGAACAGTTTTATTCTAACAATAATTATACTCGTACAGTCATCGGATGCACCGAAAATGTTTTTCTTGTTAAACAAAGATGCTCGTGGCTTTGTTTCTCTTTACAATTTCATTATTACATTTATGATTATAAAAATATTTAAATAAATTGTCGGGCTTTAGATTATATTACATAGTTGTATAGTTTTTTTGAAACTGCAATTAACAATTGCTATTCGTGTTGTTGTTAAAATAATTAATATTTTGCATTTGCTGAATGATTTGACTATAAAAAAGATTGTATATATTTTTTATAAATAAACAGGTTAAGAAGAAATGGTCTCTGAGATCAATAAGCTTCAGCAGAAAGGATAAACCGAAACAAGAAAAGAAACAAAAAGACGATGAATCTAAAACAAACGGAGAACCAGAGAAAGTACCTGAAGAGGTAAGTGACAGTATAAAATAAAGTAAAACTGTAATAGTTGTTAAAAAGCCAATTTTTTACAATTTTCGTGTTAAAACACTCGGATTTCCCTATTTTCCGCATAATTTTAGAAACAGCGTGTTGAGTGGCTGAACTCAATGCCTCGTTTTTTAGTGTTGCCAGAACGACGAAATGATTTATTCCCGTTAGTGGAAATGGAATCCAAAACCATCTCGTTTATAGTTAGAGACTGCCGCAACGCTAATATTTTATAAAAAAATTATAATTTTTTTTTTATAAAAGTAGTGAGTGAAAGGTCTATCTATATATTTCCATTAGTGTCTAATAGTGAGTGGCATAAATGAAATTATGATCAATAACTTTCTACTGCGTAGTATCTTATTCGTATTCCGTCAACGCGGTCACTAGTCACTACACAATGCCGGCTCCGGTCGCCGCTGCGCCGGCTTGCCCCACTTTCGTCGAGAGCACTGTTTATACTACGACGAGTTATATCTTATATACTAACATATGGCCGTAATCGAATCTTAAAATTGTTTGCTTAATTATTCAAGTCATTGACCCGCCTGAGAGAAACTCGGGATGGCGATGTAAAATCAACCGTAACATGCGTCTAGTTATAATTTTAATTTTTTAACTGTAAATTCTTATTATTACTCGCTTTCGGCAATTTTTTTTTATAGATTTTACAATATAATTAACATTATTCAACGTTTTTTTTCTAGAAATCCTTACAAAGCTAGAATTAATTGTCAAATTAGCACTCGCTTAAAGTAATCGATTTCGGATATAACCTTGCCAATGGACCGGCTAGAAATCGATTTCTATGGCAAGAAACTATTGCGTAGTGCATTGCACCCGAAGCGGGGCGAGGAACAATGCGCATTATAATTCAAAATGGTGCTATATCCGCGCCAACTGACGTGAGCCGGCACTGTCTGCCGGCGGTATCGACGTATCGCGCCATTACCGGTACTAATTCATTAATACCCTGATATATTTCTGTAGTCTTCAAAATTTTACAATACGATATTAACGGTAAAAAAACACCACGTGGTGACATATGTTCGTTACTCGACCCCCACCAGTTTTCGACATATTCGGAAAGCTGATGACTAATCCATTTAATTCGAATAATTTAACTTCTTGCAGTTAATTTATCTCTTGTTATAATATGTCGTAAATATAATTTAGTGTTATAGAAATACAGATATTTTATAATTTTTGTTGCGAGCGTGGTCGTATCGGCCCAATCGGTTCCTTGCTTTGCATTAAAACTTGTTTGTGTGCAAAATAAAATTAGCAGTCCGGGGCAGGTTTCCGAGGCCTGCAGTGGGCGCGGACCCGAAGGCCGCTCCTTGAGATGATTGCACGTCGTATAACACTTTTTCTATACATATTCTTTTATTACACTAGTAATTACGCTCGTAAACATTTATGTTGACCCTAATATTTTAAAATTTAATTAATAATATCTAATTACAAAGGATCGCGATTGTACTTGTTTTGTTTAGGTCCATTTTTGTAACGTTTTATATTCGTAACAAAGAAGAATTAATATTCTTTATGAGGCTCCAATGCCTAAAGCCAACAGCCAAAAACAACAGACCGCTATCTATAAATGGAAGGATGGAGTCTAATCGTGTTCGTAGCGCGGTGTAGTGTAGACAATGCCGTGAAACTCGCTACCGGATAAGTAACACGAAGAGCCAAGTTCATATTGCATATGTTTACCAAACGGCGGCCGACGACGTACGACGGTCCGCGTAATAACAAGTGTTCTCGTCTTCTATCGTATTTTCATAATACCCCCCCGTTGAATACAGCTTTGATTATAACAAGGAAGGGGTTTCGTTTCCTTTTGACGTTATCATTCTATTGTTATGTCAACGATCTGATTGTGACCGCTCGTCGGTCGTGAGAACCCGAACTAGATGTAGTTGATATATCTGCCAAGTAAAAGTTTTGGTTTAATAACATAATATCATATAGGATCGCTTACTACTTATTACTTTATTGAACTATATATTATATATATATATACTATTTATGACTTTGTTAGGATCAAAATATTATATCTTTATATAATAGTAAAGTAATAAAAATTGAGTTTTTCAAAAAATTTATCGACATTTACACATATTCATAATAAGATAGTTAAATATTAAATTAATAAAAAACTACTTAAGTAGTTGTTTTATTATTATTAACATTTAACATGTCATTTTGAGAAGTTTATATTTTTCCAAACACTAATAAATATTTTTACCTCGACACTGGTACTAGATTCTTTCTATTTATATTCTTAAATTAAATTAAGATGATTAATGGACCAGAAAAATGTCTTATAAAAGTTTTTTTTTGTTTTTATCTTCATACAGTCGTGTGAGGCCTTATAACTGTGGAGTATAATACTAATTGCGCAAATAAAAGTGAAGTTTTACTCGGCCGCAGTTTCACTTCGCTTAACAGTTTTTGCGAGTCATCCGATTTCAAAGTTTTCGCATCTTGTGTTTTTGATACCAATATAAATATATTTTGTGACAACGCTTAAGAAAGTTAATAATAAATATCAATTGAGCTATAAACAGTAATATATCTATAGCTAACTAGTAAGTCTATTTTAAAGGCAGTAATGTTAGCGAAGTGAAGGTAAGTGGGATATGTATTCAGAACGATTGGTGTAATCGGTGGCGGGCAGGGCGACAACCTCCGATAGCGCATACGAACTATGAGTTGTGTATTATACGACAGTGCGCCAGAACCGGCCGAGATGCTTCTTGCTATCTCCATTATTTATTGCTCATGCAAATTATGCTCCGTCGGTCACACGATACTGGCGGCGATATGGCCACTTGTGTCGCTTGCGTCGTTTCTGAAGCCCTCGATTGGACCATCTTTTCTTTAGATATTATAGTTTCCTTTGTATATTTAACAAAAAATATTTTATAATTTCTCATATATAGGATATTTGTTTAAGTTAATATTTTAAAAGTATTCGTCCCAATCAATATGTTATGCAGAGCGTAAAACCCGTCGCCATAGTTCTGGTCTGTGTTCCATTGAAGAGGTGTCGCTGATTCACCGGGAGTTTACCGTTACCGGATAAAGGTTAATTTAGAACAAACTATAGCATCGAACCCCTTTGTCCGCACTTGATGAGGGGCGGAACACAATGTACTTTCCGCTAAACATTGAAAGGGCTTGCTATTTTTATTGCAATACCATTAAAATGATTGGAAAACGAGGTGTGACTCTTTGTTATGTACATTTTGATTATTATTTTTCCTTCATATATATATTTAGGAGTTTTGACAATTGACAAATTTCAACAAGTTTATTTAAAAAAGTCAATTTAAAGCATTTCTTTAATCTAAAATGAATCTCAATATATTTAAATAAATCATTATAATATACGTTACTACAAACCGAAACTTAAATATATTAACATGTTTTCGTTATGAAATTAAAATAGTATAATATATAGTGCGACAATAACTGCGGCGGTACTATGCTTTCGTATTTATTCAATGAAACAATACTAAAGCTGACAAAAACTGTGTTATTTATGTGCGTACATGTGTGTGCGCGAGTCGAACAATGCCAGGTAGCTGCTTCCTGTGCGTGACGCGAGGATGTTAGCCGTATTGTGCATATCGTTGTTCGTTTCGGACATTGCTTTCGTTTATCGTTTCGACCTCTGCTTATGTTTATAGTTAATGAGATGCCCGTTTCATTGATCTTTCAGGGTTTCAAAATGAAAAGTTTTATCAGACGTCCATATTGATAGTTGACGCTATTATTTCTTAGTAATTTTGCGTTCAACGAAATTTTGTTGTATAAAGAGATGCGAGAACGCCACATATAAGCGAAAAGGACTGACAGTAGCGACAGGAGGGACAAGTGACTTAAATTTTAACTGCTTTTTCCGCAATTTTTAAGTAGGTTACTTAAAAATACATACACCATGACAATATTGAATGTCCAGCTCAAATATATACAGTATGCTTTGTACCACTAAGTAGCCAAGGTAACTGGCTGTAGATGGAGTGGGTAACATCGAAACAATTAACCTGATGTCTACAGAGTCTGTATAATCTTCCTAAGTAATATAGGTCCTGAGTTATTAGTGCGTTCAATCTAACTCTTCAGCTTTATTATATGTATCGATATACAATATTATATGTATTAATATAATATATTATATTAGCAGTTATGTTCCTGAAGATGGCTAGAACGACAAATTACCGTAAGCTATTGTGTTATAAGGAAGTCTGGCTAAATGATACAAGAATACAAAACAGACTTACAATAAGCAACTTAACTGTAATTCTATTTGACACATTATTTTTCATATTCTTTTTATATTGTATGTAGACGGATGTGGGTTCGATTCTCCCTCGCAGGAATAAAATATTTAAAATTGACATAATGGGAATCTTTCCCTCTTCCTACCGTGCTACGTGCGGGACACAGCGAAAAGCTAAAAAAAACATTACTGTATTAGACAAGTTCTTTGTTCCATGGCAGCCAATTTATAATTGTCATTTATGGTATTAGTGAGCGTTGTGTGCTACATGAATCATGTCAGCGTGCCAATAAGTTAACGGCACGCTAACTACTCAAAGGTTGACTGATTCATCCATTGAAATCATAATTAGTCACGGAAACTGAATAGTTAATGAGAACCAATCATTCATCTCGTGTTTTACCTATTTTCCTCTATGTTGTATTTGTAGGTACTTGAACACAGAAAACTATTTGTATGAGTAAACAAATGTGGCCTTGTCAGTATCGATATCACTCCGTAGACATTTACCAAGTTTCTGCGGTTGCGTATTTCAGAAAGAACAATATATATATACTATATATATATATATTAAAAAGCAATGCATTTATTTGTCACTGACAGAGGAAAAGAGTATTTTAGTCAACAAAATTAGTAGGTACAATATTTTTATTTTGAAAAGAGAATTTAAGCTGTAAACAAATCACAAACATATATTTATAGTATATTGCCATATTGACAAAATTACATTTTATATTTAATACATAAAAATAACATTGCCTTATAGCAAATGCGGCATTGACGCTTAACAATTGTTTACTTTTTAAAATGTAGTATGCTCGCCATTATTTAATCGGGATAAAACATTATTTAATGTTTGGTTTATGGTTATGTGAACATCAAATTCAATTTTTTAATACATTAAGATCAATAAATTATAGAAATTGAGGCCAGTCATGTCACGTGGACACAAGCGTGCAACTGTAAACGCAAGAAAATGTGAGTTCGATTCCCACTCGACAAAATATTTCAATATTTAAATATTACATTTCGTCGCTCTGGAAACGAGTCAAAGCGCGGCGTTGAGTTCCGCCAGAATTTCCGCCACGCAATGCCTCCAGAATTTAGCGGAAATTTCGGTACGGAAGTGTTTTAACACTAGGTTCCCAGGTTCCTCTCTCCCTAACCTGCCATATGCGGGATATTTTAGATTAGACGACATGTTCTAATCCACTTGTGATTTTAATAATACATATATGATTGTCAAGTTTTTATATTGTTAATAACAAAATATTATTGAAAGAAGTGTAAACCCCATGATGTAATTAATCTACCAACGACGGCACTCCTTGAAGGACAGCTTACGTAAAATGTGTAGCCATGCGTAAGAAATTTATGCGCTATAAATGGGTTATATTAAAGATCTCGATTTCATTTGTTTCACTTTATTTATCAAACAAGTAATATGAATGTTGATAAGCTATCTTTCTTAAACAATGTAAATACTGTATAAAAATAACAATAGGGAACATTGTATATTTTAATGAGGTCTGAATTTAAAATATTTTTAGAATAAACATTATAATAAATAATTCTTTTCAGTCGGCTGAGCAGAGTCCTGAATCGGAAAAAAACAATATCGTACCCGAAGAGTCTGTCGAAGCTGAGGCTAAAGATGAAAAAACACCAGAGACTCCGGTGACTGAACCAATTACGAATGGTAGCATGACACCTGAATCACCGAAAGAAGATTCCCCCCTTCCGGAAGAACCAGTGCCTAATAATAATAAGGAAAACGAAAGGACGGAGACGTCTAAAGCTGAGGTGGCACCGGAAACGTCACCTGTCGTCAATGGCCTCCCCACAGAGGAACCTAAGAGTGAGACCCCCGAGCCGGTTGTAACCGAGCTCGAGACTAGCGAGCCTAAGGAGGCTGTTGTCGAAAAATCGGAGCCCGCCCCCGTCATTGAGACCCCTGTCGAGAAAGAGGTTTGTGTCGAAAAAATGCCTTTAATTGAGCCTACGCCTCCACCGCTCCCCGCTAACCCCCCTCCCTCGTTGGTGGCCTCTTTCGCCGTTACCACCATGGCGCCCGAACTGCCAGCCGAACCTGTTCCCGCCGATCCCGCGCTCGCCGACACCGTGCCCGCTGACGCGGCCCCTGCAGACCCCGCGCCCGCAGACCCGACGCCCGCCGATCCCGCAACTGCTGACCCTGCGCTCACCGAGCCCTCGAACACCGACCCTGCACACGCTGACCCCACGCCCGCCGACCCCGAGTCAACAGACCCCAAACCTGCCGAGCCTGTGCTTGCTGACCCTGCACTTGCAGACACCACCCCTCCCACCGCAACCCTCGAACCCACCAACAAACACACACAACCGATCGATACCAATGAACCTGAATGCAGTCTCCCAGTGATTAACCAGAACGCTGAAGTTAGACCCTTACAACCGTCCATCAGTGTCACGGACGCGGACGCGGACGAGGACCCGGCCGGACCCGCCCTGCCAGATGTTCCGGCGGAAATAGAAACTGTGTCACACAATATAAATACGGAAAATGTAAATGTTTCGAATGATAGCCACATGAACGATGCGAAACTAGAACGTCATGAAACCTCCGTCGATGCCGATTTCAAAAAGGAAGTACCGCTTACTGGAAATGACGACAACGATAAAGAAACCGAGAACATTAAAGAAGAGAACGAATCAGTTGAAACGACGACCGACGCTACGTCTGCGAAGACGAACGTCGCTATAAGCAAATTTACCTATGGTGTCCCGGAAACGGATAATTTAATAAACGAAATTAACAATATGGAAAACGGGACCGACGAACATAGCGAAGAGACCGCGGTGACGACTAACGGCGACGTGGACGCGCACGACAACACCCTGCAGGTGAATACGACGGTCTTGCCCTAGTAGAGGATTAGTGTCCTGTTCGACGCTCCGCACTGTACCGACCCCTGAGCATGACTGGCCTGACCTGGACCCCCCACTCCCACCTTCACCTCCTCCTTCCCCATTTACAGCATGCCTCTCCCGCTTTTGCTAACATCACATCTATATTTCTTTGTTTACATATGCACAGCACTTAAAATTATGTCGAATTTTTTTTTATTTTATGTTATTCATAATATGATATATTATAAGATTTTTACATATTCTTCTTACGAAAATTTATAAACGTAATATGGAATAATAGTAATTCGACTTAGCATGTTCATGGTCATTACAATGTCTACTAAAAGTAAATAACGATTGTTGCTTGTATTATAAAGGACTTACAGTCCTTCAGTCACTAATGTAGTATGCATAATTAAAAAAAAGTAAGAACCCAATATTTAGTTTCTTAGTGCACTTTTAATTATCTTACACAACATACACTTGCATTGTATTATTAAACACATTTTATTTTATATAAACTTACAAACAAATTATATTTTAACATTAAACTGGTTGAATACCAATATTAGTAATACATTACCTATACTAATTTATAGGAACCTGCTCCAGTCTCTGACAAGCTCGCTGAACTGATTCCTGAAATTCCTTCAGTGCCAGAAGTAAACAATGAATTGGTAAGAAAATCTTATTGTATTATAATTTGGTGAGATAAAACAATATACGAGGTGTGTTCAAAAAGTAAGGTGACTTTGTATTTTTAAGAAAAAATATTTATTTATTTATCAATATTTATGTTGTCCCCTTCAAAGTAATCCCCCTCAGATACAATACACTTATGCCAA
>DWNA01003316.1:0-10240 GCA_018249835.1 Heliconius besckei
CACTACTCACACGACATAAACACCGTCGTCGACGGAATCGACGACGAAGTCGAGCTTATTCAACGGCTCGGTCGCGTCTCGGCGCGGTCCCGCCCAGCGGTTAGGGTCCGTTAGCTCCCTTAGAATAGTCTAATTTGTCCCCAGTCGCGACTTCATGTCGCGGCTGGTTTGCTTAGCATAAGTGAAATCCCAGTCTGCTCGACGGCCGCAAGCCGAGGTTTGAGTCCCGCAGGGGGCGCCCTTACAGTCGTCGACTTCCTCACAGGCAGCCACTTAGTGCTTGCATTTCTTCAGGGACAGAGTACCCTCTTCCCTACCAAACCGGTGTCGCTGTAAAAGCCAATAGGGCTAATAGCATTATCCACATGTTCAAGAAAAAAAAAATTATCATAGGATTCTCTTATTTTGTTTTTTTTTATTATATTCTCGATGTGATTTAGCATCAAACGCTACAGCCATATTTTCAAAACTGAGAAGTATAAATTATAAACAGAATTATGAAATCTGATGATGGTCGACTCATTAAAAGGTAAATTTTCTACCCGACGTGTTTATTTTACAGCACTGTGGCGTTAGTTCATTAAGTACCAGTAGTAGTTTTGTTGCTTTACGCTTTTTTTAGCGCAGAGCAAGAAAAAGGAACCTAGTGTTAAGACACAGCGTTCTCAATTTTCCGTCTTGCTTCCAGTACATTCCCAGATTGCCAGAGCTTGAGCAAAAGCAAATATAGTTAGTGTCTCATGGGGATCGAACCCATGACCATCGACGGTCTCAAATAATATGATAGTAATTTTAATAACATTTTCAGCCACATGAGAAATGGTGGCACATCACTCTCTCCCCCAATGGAAGCCATTCAATGTATCGACGTAATATTGCAACAAGGAACTTTGCAAAGTTATGTAAAAGTAAGTAAAATTTTAAAATATGCCTTTTGGCTATAAATGTGAAGATTGTGGGTTCGATTCCCGTTCGAGGGAATGGTTTTTTTCCATATCCTCGTTCTGGTAAACAAGACAAAGCGCAACGTTGGATTTCGCCATTGAAATCGGGATATTTATTAATAACTTCACGCTGTATCCCGCCCTTAGCAGTGTAGATAGGGGGAACCCGGGAACCTAGTTTTGATACACTCCGTTCCCATTAAGACATTTCTCTCTCCACACTTTCCCCTGTATTCTCGAGCCTCGTTAGCAGAGTGAGGAAATAAGAATATTAAATATTTCACTACCCCGAGCGGGGATCAAACTTTCTTTTAAACATGTATAAGTTATTTTTTTTATGACAATGTATTTGAAATCCTTAAGTGTGCAATAGTTTACTACATATCATATTATGTCAATTCACAGGCTGGTCGGCAATATTTCAAACAGCCAAGGAACCCAATAGATTTGGGGTATGGTTTAGAAATATGGACGGGGCTTTTTCAATCCGCTATTTTCACGTCAAGACCATTTATCAACATCGACGGTAAAACATACGTGTCTATGTAATATAGTAAATTAATAATGTAAATTAAGGCCGATCGTTGTGCAAGGGCACAAGCTTGTGACTTGCGACAGGTTGTGAGTTCGATCCTCAGTAGAGGAATTTAAGTAATATTTTCATTTTTTCGCTCTAGTCTAGTGTACCGGCAAACCGCAGCGTTGAGGTCCGCCACTCAACACGCAAAACCGCCAGAATTGCTTATACACACCTCCAAAAACAAGTAAAAGTGATTAACTAACAATCTTCTCACTTTTTAAGTAACAAATAAATATAATATATTTGAATAATTATTCATCATATAAAGTAGACCTATCCCCCGATTTACATGGTACATTTTTTACACGGTTTTCCAAATATATTTTTTTTGTTTTAACCGCACTCTACTAAATGATTTAATTTTCCATATTCGTCCAAATTACAAGTGAGTGCATAATTTAGATCATTATAAATTAACGGTTGTGATTAAAGTAAAATTAAGAGGGAAAAATGCGAGATTTTTTTTTAGAGAAATGATGGCAGTTTACCAAATAGGTAGGTATTAAAATAAAAAAATTAAAACATTTTATTTACATGTACATGTACAAATGTACATATAACAATTTACAATTAATTATTAAACTTTTGTTAAACAGTCTAGTTATGGTGAATTAAAACAACTGGTTGGTAGTGT
Source organism: Heliconius besckei (assembly GCA_018249835.1). Lineage (NCBI taxonomy): Eukaryota > Metazoa > Arthropoda > Insecta > Lepidoptera > Nymphalidae > Heliconius > Heliconius besckei. Next base: position 2,159 of record DWNA01003316.1, read on the forward strand.
ACACCTAAAAATATTGAAAAAACACAACTTAAATAACAAAATTATGCATTTTTTGCAAGCTTTTCGATTTACACGGTTTTGACTTGAAAATTTTTAATTTTCGACTTACACGTTTTTCTCAGGAACGTATCTACCGTGTAAATCGGGGGATAGGTGTAATTATATATGAACGATGTCCTTTCTATGATATCTTATATTGTCCTCATTATCTATCATGTCATGAAGGTATTTCCATTCCTTCTGGTACTTCTTAATGTATTGAAAATAATTATTTCTTATTTGTTCTATATCCGGCTAATATTTTCACAGTGGCACACAAAGGGTTTCCCAGGCAGCAGTCACTAATAGATGCCATAACAAAAGATTTCGGCCTGGACCCGAGGCAGCCATTAGATATGCAAAGGGGAGTTGACTACTTTGTACAATTTCTCAAAGGATTAAGGGTACTTTGATTTTTATTAACTATATTTTATCAGGTGTTTTCCATATATAGCATTGTTTCAATGATTGTAATTTTCTTTATTAATAATAAATATATAATAACAGGTGAAAGCGAATATAGGAGGAGGCGGTAGGAAGCGCGATTATATATGTAATTCGTTAGTGGATCCGCCCAACCGCCTGACATTCCCTATGACGGACACCGACGGCAAAACAAAGACCGTCACTGTCGAGAAGTACTTTGAAGTGGATAAAAAGTGCAGGTATAATATGTATAAAATTGTATTCTTTTTTTAAATCTTGCTGTATTCTGCACAGTAGGATAGACAGAGAATCAAGAAATTTGATTTCGATTTCGAAACTCAATGCCGCACTTTTAATACAGCGAGCGCAAATGTTAATTGAAATGATTTATTCCCTCTAGTAAGGATCGAATATACGACTATCACGGTGAAACAATTTCGAATGTATTTATACGAGTTGAGTGCCTATACGAGAATGGTAATACTCAAAGAAGCATTTTGTCATGAACTGATTGAGGAAATGAAAATAATTAACTTCCTCGAGTAGAGATCTGAGGCCAGTTACGGCGCAGGGGCATAAAGTGTGATTAAAACCGAGTGGTTGCGGGTGCAATCTCTACTTGATGAGATGAAATATTTACTTAAATTTATATTTCCATTTCTTCGCTCTGGTGTCGAGGCAAAGCACAGCGTTGAGTTCCGCAACTCAACGCAAAGCCTCCAGGATTCGGCGGAAAGTGGGGAAAAGAGTGTCTTAACACTACGTCTCTGCTCTGCCCTGCCTGTCGTAACACACCCCCTGCCTACACTGCTGTGTGCGGGATACAGCGTGAGGCTGATTTGATTAGAGTACAGATCAAACACAACACCACTCTGTATAAAATCGAATATTAAATTATGTATAACAAGTGAACCATTGTGTCACTTTATGATAATTATATTTAAACTAGCGGACGCGCGCAGCTTCGCTTGCGTATTTAGGGGTGAATTCTAATAACCCATGAAACATGTATTCGATGAAATATTTTTAAGTCTAAATTTAGAATTTTATAAAAATCTGCGATTTAAAGATTTTTCCATACAAACTTTCAACCCCTTATTTGCACCCTTAGGGGGAGAATTCTAGAGAACGATGAAACACGTATTCTATTAAATACTTTTAAAAATCTGAATTTCAAATTTTATAAAAATCGGTGTCAATTTAATTTTTTTTCCATACAAACTTTCAACCCCTATTTCACCCCTTTAGGATTAAAATTTCTCAAAATCCCTTCTTAGTGGATGTCCAGATTATGAAAGTAAACATCTGTTCAAATTCTACGTTTCTACCATTAGCGGTTACGGCTGTGCGTGCGTCTTATCTCAGTCAGTGAGGACAAGTCCTTTTATATACTCGTATATATAGATAATCTAAATGTCCTTTTCTCTATCTTCTGGGATATAGTGTCTCTTGACAGTTGGTGATAAATTATTTAAATGAACAATTATAGAGATATTGTATATGTCTATTTGACAATTAATAAGATTTATTTATTTACACTTTATTGTACATAAATATTAAAATAAAAGAAAAGAAAGAATAAATAGAACACATGCACAAAAGGCGGAGACATACATATTATTGTGTTACATAATTTAAATATTTGATATTAAATGCCACATTTAGAATATTTTATATGAAATTCTTTATAAATAATTTTAGATTGAGGTATCCGAATTTGAATTGCTTATGGGTGGGACCAAGAGATAAAAAGATTTATTATCCAATGGAATTGCTGGAAATCTCTTATGGACAGGTATGTGTGAAAACTTTATTTATACTGTAATAAGAATATATCCATCATCTTTATTTTATCATTGTTTCTAACAAAATCTGTAGTAAGAAAAAAGTATCAAAAACACAGCTGTGGATTCGATTCTCAGCTGGAGGATATAATTATTTTCATTCTTTGGAGAACAGGGAGAGTCTTAAACTACGCGATCTTATGAGATATTTAGATATTTTCCATTTTTTTTTGGATATGATTCAAAAGAAAAGTGCATTAGTAACACAACATAGTAAAAGTAAAAACACATCAAATAATTAGGAAGTAAACTTATTTTAAGCCTGACTTTTTACATCTATTCACTAGCCATGGAATATAACAGAAAATTTACTTTGTATTTGTATGATGTGTTCAACTGTCATATCTAAAATATTTTTTATTATGCTTAAAAAGCCAAAGTGCTTATTATTCTATAGATAAACAAAAATAAAAATCAACAAAAAGCGCGGCGTTGAGTTCCATGACTTAACTCCTTAATATATGCCAAATACAGTGTGACGTTAAAAAAATTATTAATTTTAACAGGCTCTGAATAAGCAGCTTAATGAGGTACAGTTACGCACGATGGTGCGACAGGCGGCCACTCCGCCCAACGACCGCTTGGCTAAGATAAGAGAAGTAATTTCCAATGTAAGTTTAAATAACAATCAAGTAAAAATATAATATATTATTTTATATTTACGCCTTCTTTTGTATAATATTTTAGATATCTAGCGTATGTTTGTAGTTAGCAAAAGCCTCCAATAATTACTTATGGCCTAATTTGGTGGTTGAATTGGGCTTGGAGGGTTCCCTAAAAGCGCGTGTTTCAGTCCTGCCACATAATTTTTTCTATATTTAAAGCATTGTATTTGTATTGGAGTTTATCGCATTTTTGTAAAAAAAGCTAGAAGACGTTTTATTTGCTTAAACTTTGCACACATGATTATATCTGATGACAATAATACACTTTCCCAGTTCCATAAGATTTTTTTTCTTTTTACTTTCATTTAACACTAGATGTTTTGTTATTTTGTGATTTTTATTTATTTAAATAGATGAACTACTCGGCCAATCCATGCTTCAAACACTTCAAGATGGAGGTCAGTAATCAATTCCTGCAGGTGGCCGCGAAGGTGCTACCTGCACCTAAACTTGACATCGGGGCCGGTAGAACTGCCGAGCCTAGGTAAATATGTAAAGCAATTTTTGTTTCCATTGCCTGCTTTACGCTCTTCTTTGAGACATTGCTTGAGGAACGACGGAACTCAACGTCGCGCTGGTTCGTGTCAGAACGGGGAAATGTAAATAATTTATTCCAGAGTGCAGATTGAACTAACAACCATCAACTAAATTGATAGACGACGTCTTTTATATTCTATATTCACTAGATTAAAAAGTCACTATAATATAGATATATCTTTTTATACCGAAATAGGGATTTGGACAGAGTTCTCTCTGCCTTCACAGCTCTATGCGGGATACTGCGTGAAGTTAAAACAATTAAGTAACTAATGATATTAAATTTATGTTAACAGGAAAGGTGTGTGGCAAGCCAATCGTTTCTGGAAAGCTAGCGCGTTGACTGCGTGGGGCCTAATAGGTGTGGGCATCGATACCCGCCGCTGTGACTGCCAAAACGTCATTGACATGGTATGTTTGATGTGCGGAATGGAGTGTCTTAAAACTAGGTGCCCTCTGCCTACCCTACTGTGTGCGGTATTTCATCATTATCATCATCATCAGCCTGTCCTCTTCCACTGCTGGACATAGGCCTCTCCAATGGCACGCTACTGAGCTCGATCTTCTGCTCTTCGCATCCAGCCGCTGCCCGCTACTTTGCGAATATCGTCACCCCATCTGGCTAGAGGACGTCCTACATTACATTACATGTTAGATATTTAATAGATATAAAATAAGGTCCGTCAAAGATCGAGGAGTCCATTGTAGTAGAACCGTAACTGAGTGTAAAGACAATGATTATTGATTCGATCCCAACGTGAGGCTGAATTCAGCTGTATCCTATTATAATGTGCAACAAAGCGTGAAGCTAAATAAAACCGGCCGAGTGCGAGTCGAACTGCCGTCGGTGTCTGACGAATCCAGCGAAAATCTCAACTGTCTTAACTATAACGGTTCATGAGTTACATGACTGGTGGACTGGTTCTACTGGTTCTACAACTTTAGACGTTATCTGAGTGTGCTATGATATAAGCTAGCGGCTAGCTATCTCTATATATAATAAAACAGGAAAAATATTTTGTCTGTAAATTTAATATTTTTGACTGAAATGGATAGAGGGACACTTAAAAATAATTATAGAAAGCGAAAATAGTTTTTTTTATTTCCTGTCTGTCTGTCTGCCTGTCTGTTTGTATGTATGATTTATTTAATTATTTTAAATTCCATTTCAATTTGATTTGGGTATTTTTTGTAATATAAATATTATAAGTCCTTATCAATAATAATAAAATAATAAATATAAAATAATAATATTTAAGGCTGAACGAGTAAATTAAATTAGTCATTGACATCAACAAATATGACTGTCATCAATTTTGTTTATTAAATGAATAATCATGTAGCAAGCGGGCGAAGCCGCTGGCAGGCCGGCTAGTAAGTAATAATTGTTTATTTTGTTGCAGATGATGCGGGTCGCAGCTTCAATGGGCATGCCAGTAGCTCAACCAAAATTTACCAATATTAGTGGGAAAATGATCGATCTTCACAAAATGTTATTGACGGCAAATGATAAGAACCTCAACTTATTATTTGTCATTGTTCCCGCACGACTCAGGGATGCTTATGACAGAGTAAAATATTTTTTATGTTGCTTAACTTTTTTTTATAATCTAAGGCTGTTTTTACATATAAGTAAATAACATTAAAGCTTTATTACCATTTTAAAAATTATCGTTAAATTGGAGATAAAATGCAATCTGATTTAAATAATGGCGTATAATTTGCTATAATGATATTATAATGTTTTTTTTGTGTAAACAATGCTTGACACCACTAGGTTTAATATTAGCCAATTTTAAAAATCTAATATTTTATTGTTTTTACTTTCATATGATACAGTTGTTTCAAGTAATATTAATATTATTCTTTTATATTTAAAAGAACGTCGTGGCGTAGAGGCACAATCGTGCCACTAAAAAGGCGACGGTTATGTATTCAATTCCCACGCGGGGAATATAGTGATTAATATTTTCATTTCTTCGCTCTGGTAACGAAGCAAAGCGTGGCGTCGAGTATCGCCACCCAACACGCAGTGTCTGCGGAATTCATCGGAATGTGGAGAAAAGAATTGTCCTAGTGGGCATGGAGTATCTTTACACCAAGTTCCCAGGTTCCCTCTGCCTGCCCTGCAATGTGCAGGATACTGTGTAAACGTTAAAAAATCTTATAATATATTTATATGTTGATTAATTACAATGTTTTTATTTGTAGGTGAAGCGTGTTGCCGAACTTGACGTGGGTATTTTAACTCAATGTATCAAAGATTCAACTGTCATGAACCGAATAAATGACCAAACAATAAGGAATATTTTGCTTAAGGTATGCTTATGATATGTTTATTAACTGATTTCTTATATATATTTTTTAATATCTATGAAATTTTGATTATGCTCTATATTAGTTTGACTATATTAGTCTATATATTAATCTTTTGTATGAGACGCATGGATCATCTATTTATTCTGAATAGCGGGAGATAATTACCGAATCAGTGATAATTTGTTAAATATTCTCTTATCAGTTAATTTAGTTAATAATAATTCTTAAAAATAATATTAAAATCAACAAGAATCCTTTCGTCTTGATGCCATCGTATCAAAACAATGTGGGTTCAATCAACTCATTTTCTATTTAATTTCATCATTTCATTTCTATTTATTTTCATTTTCTTGCTCTGGCACAACAAAAGATTGCGTTAAATTCGGCCATTCAACATTCAATGATTGGAATTCAGGCGTAAAGTGAACAGAGTGCCTTGATACTAAGTACTCTTATAAATGTGACGATAAAAACAAGTAATACTTAGAATTATTATTGTTTAGGTAAATTCCAAGCTAATGGGCGTTAACCAAGCATTAGACGCCCGTAGCATTCCACAATGTATCAAAGACGGGACTGTCATGGTGGTTGGCGCTGACGTCACGCACCCTTCACCCGATCAGGTAAATAAATGAAAGAAAAATATTTAGAAACATAAAAAATTAACAGTGATACTCGAACGCGTACGTCTTCGATACTGCGCTTGTAGATATTGCCGAATTTGGTTCATGAAAAATAAGTCACCAAAAAAAATGATAAAAAAGTATATAATAGACAAATGTTAAAGAAATATTACTGATAGTAGGGACGGCGCAGAGGGGACTTTCGGGAGTCATTCGAGCGCATCAGATTAACTGACTTAGACTGGGGATTCCTTGTACTCGTTTACGTACTTATACCAAATATGAGCTTCATATGTATAGCCGCGCGTCTAGGATAAAGGATCAGATTAGTAAAAAAAAATTGATCATCGGACATTCTCGAACGCATCATATTAAGGTAGAGTAAGTTAGTAACATGCTGAATCGTGTATATTCCACTAATCTGACAATTTGAGAGTGATGCAAAGGAGGGAGAGGGCTCCAAAGTTGTAAAAAAAAACGTTATCTGGACATTCTCGAGCGCGGCCAATTTTTTTGATTTTGGATGGAATCATTCATGGATTACGAAAAATATATAATCTGACAAATTCCGCAAGCCGAAGTAATTCTATTACTGATCCATAAAGTTTAATGTACCTAAGAATTGTATATATTCCTCTCACCGTATTTCTATTCCTCTCTCACTCTTTATTTATTTATTGGTTAGGGACCTTTTACCATTAGGGACTCATCAATGAAGATGATAATTTTAAAAAAATACTTTGAAAAAAAAAAAAATATTTTGTAGTTTCTTTTTATAAATACAAGTATTCTATTTCAAACATACCTTTTTTATCTACGTTCTATTTCTTGACCTTTTCAATTGATTACGTTCAATGAATAAAAAAATTGAGGCCAGTCGTGGCGCAGGGGCACAGAGTGTGACTGTAAAACCGACTGGTTGTGGGTTCAATCTCCATTTCAGGAGATGAAATATTTATTTAAATTTATATTTCCATTTATTCGCTCTGGTGTCGAGGCAAAACAGCGACGTTAAGTGCTGCTACTCAACACTCAATGCCTTCAAAATTTGGCAGAAAGTGGGGAACAGAGTGTCTTAACCTTAGGTTCCCTCTGCCTACCCTGGTGTGTGCGGGATACAACGTAAAGTTGACTTGTTTATTGTATTGGTTTAAAAAAATATTAATTATTGTCAGATTAAGCAAGCCCCTTCAGATAATCGTCTGATTTTCAGATATCACGTCTAGGGCATGAAGATGAACCATATATATCTTAATCTGACGCGCTCGACAATTTTTTTTTTTGTCCACCTCCATCATGGAAACGTCAGATTAACATATTTTCATGTTTAAGAAGACGTAGGAAATTGATGGTATCAATATCTGACGCGCTCGAGTATGTCCATGGAACAGTTTTTGTTAACATTTTTGAAAATCTATAGCCCCGCAACCCACCGGTCAAACGAAATGTATTATATGACATTTTTTTCTTGTTATCATCTAAGCAACGCAATAGGTCTCAATGACGCTCGAGTAAATACCGAGTTTGCTGCTTTGCCTCCCTAACCATGAAAGATGCTAATAGATCTGAGTTTAAATCTTATTATTTCGCAATTTTTTTTAACCGACTTCTGTAAAAGGAGGAGTTTTT
>DWNA01003317.1:0-10239 GCA_018249835.1 Heliconius besckei
GCCGGCTCTTCTCAGCAGAACTGCCTTCCGAACCGGTGGTAGCTTTTTGTTCATATGTTCATCGACGATTCAAAAGTGCTTATTATAAGTTTATTTGAATAAAGAATATTTTGAATTTTGAATTTGACTGAGCGAAAGAAAAGTGCAACTGCATTGAGTTCTGCACACAAAACGTAATGTCTGAAAATTGAATCTTAACACGGTGGTTGTGCCTGCTATGCGGGATAAAACGTTAAGCTGAATAAAAGTGGAGAAAAATCATTCGTGTTTGTACCTAATATGTAAAATATATTTTTTACAGGATCAAAAATAAAAGCAACTATTATGAAAATATCTAATGAAATATTGAAAATTCCAAACAGACAGGATACAAATCACGAATTAGTATACATTGCTAAAATACCACCAATAGGTCTCAGTTCTTATAACATAATAGCTAAAAGAAAAAAACGATCATTGATCAAAAAGTTAAGTAAAAATCAACAAAAAACTTACTTTTTGCGTCAAGTTGCTAATAATAAGTCAATTTTTGATGACGATGATTTCGATGAAACTACTACAGATAATAAAATTGATTTTGGGAATATTAATAAAGAAGTTGTTAGTATTGATGAAACTTCCAGTGTAGTAACACCTAGAATTACAGCTACTATACTTAATTATACTAAAGAAAACACATTCGAAACGACAACTACAGTTAAAAAAAATACTGCCAAAGTTAATTCTGTGCGGGTTTATGAAAAAACAAAGAAAGATGAAGAAAAATATTATTATGTGGAATCTAAAGACACTTTTATAAGGAATCAGGTAAAATATATAATGTAAATAATGTTATACTATGTAAACGCGACGGATGTGGGGCTGGTGAATGAATTAATTCCGTTTCCTCGATTTAAAAGCAAGATAAAACGGTGAAGCTTTCTTGGTAATGATTTTTTAATATTTTTCAGTATATACGAATAAATTTGGATGCATACAGAAAATTGTCCACAATGACTCTTTCAAATGGCATCAACGTAACATTAGATATTCAATATTATTACTACATTTCTGATGACCCTCACGAGAATACCACGAAAATCGATCCAGGCGCTTACATTTTCCGCGCTAAGGAATCGAACCCAATACCAATTATAGACTATATTGATACTAAAATCTATAAAAGTGATGTGGTTGAGGAAATTCATTGTAAATATTCGAATTACGCTAGTTTTGTTGCCAAGTTGTATAAGGATAGTCCGATTTTGGAGATAGATTGGACAGTAGGACCAGCGCCTATAGAGGATGGTTTGTATTATTTTTATTTTCTTATTTAAAGCTGTCTAAATTAGTTAGACTGTACACGTGATGATTGAGGGTTCGATTTACAGGCAAAAAAATAAGCCTAAAAATAAAACCTTAACCCAAAGAGATCTGAACTAAAGAAAAGGCCGCACTAGAAATTATCTCTAGATACACCCATTCTCTACGGTATCCAGAAAGTGAAGCATATTTTACGTTAATTTTAAATCACTAAATTTGAATTTTAGCACTCGGAAAAGAAATCTTTATAAGATACACGACGAATTTATTAAACAACGGTGTTTTCTACACTGATTCTAACGGAAGACAAACGATCAAAAGAATAAAAAACACTAGGGCGATGTATGAACCGTATAATTTTGATCCCATTGCTGGTAAGTTCATTGTAAATGGTTCAGGCTATTTATTTCATACTCTCTTTCGACTGCGGCTTCGTCTGCGTAGTCAAATTTAAATAACTACTGGGTGTGTCTATGGCACATTTCACATTTTAGGTACAAGACATCTCTTAGTTAGAGTTACCCCTCCGATAGAGTGAGTTGCAACGAAATTCCTTCTATAAATAAAATATCAACAACATAAAGGAAATTTATGTAGTTGATATTGTATCAATCACATAAATATCCTTTGTTTATGAAATGTAGGCAGAGGGAACCTAGTGTTAAGACACTTCGTTCCCCACTTCTGCCAAATTCTGGAGGCATTGCGTGTTGAGTGGCAGAACTCAACGCCGCGCTTTACCTCGACACCGGAGCGAAGAAATGAAAATATACACGTAAATAAATAGTTCACTTCCTCGAGTGCGAATCGAACCGGAGTGCGGATACGATTGGCCACGAACGAACGAACGACAACAGGTCTTAAGTATACCTACAAAATTGAAAAAGTACATCATAAGATTTTTATTTTAGCAGCACGCTGTGCCTTACATACAGCAGGGTAGGCGGAGGAAAATTAGAGTTAAGAATTGTCTTAACACTAATTTCCCGGGGATGAATATAAGAATTGGGTAACGGATTACCCATTTTTAAACTTTCAGGCAACTTCTATCCTGTGATAACAAGGATATACATAGAGGATATGAGAAGAAATCTCCGTTTTTCTATTTTCAATGACAGAGCTCAAGGAGGAGCTTCCATTTTGGAAGGAACGATCGATCTAATGATCCTTCGTCGAATATTCACAGACGATAATAAAATACAAGCGTTTCTCAATGAAACTGAGTATGGACAAGGGCTTATAGTACGCGGAAGTCATTATTTATATCTAACTAAGGCTAATTTCAAACAAAATAGGCTCTTCGAAAAGAAATTCTCCAAAGAAATCGAGTTAAAACCGCAAATTTTTGTCGCTGTAAATGATAAATGGTCCAACAATTATAAAACTTTTACAGGGCTAAAATCAAAATTACCATTTGGTGTACATATTCTTAGTTTAGAAAAAATAAACAATGCTATATTATTGCGTATAGAAAACTATTTGGAAAAGACTGAAGTCGTAAAAAACAAAATTAAGTATGTAGATTTAAATGTAATATTTGTTAATATTAAAATTATTAGCCTTGCTGAAACTACTTTAGGTGGACATATACTTAAGGATGATTGGATGCCAATAAAATGGGAAACCAAAGATGGTTTTGTCGAAAATTTTAATGATTTTTATGGAAATAATGTAACAGAAATGAAAAAAAGAAAGTATGAAGAAATTATAAGAGATAATAAAGAAGTACTTCAAGAAGTAACTTTAGTTCCACAACAAATAAGAACATTTATAATTGAATATGAATATATAGAAAAGAAATTATAAGTAAAATTTTTATATGTATTTATATTTAATTCATATATGAATTAAATTTTGTAATATATGTTTTAATTTTTAAAAAGGTGATTTAATTTTTCATATTTTTAAAAGACAGCTTAAAATTAATAATGAAATATTACTATTTTTACATTAAGTAGGTACAATATGCTTAACCGACGACTAAAATAAATGTTAACTGTTTAGGCTTCCAAACACGTGTGTTAAATTTCCTAAGTATAATATGCTTGTCCACAACGAAACTGAAGCCTTGGACTGATGACAAAAAAATTATCAAAATCGGTTCAGTAGTTTCACAGGTGGTGCCTTGCCACTGGTGTTATCCTCTTAAGCAGCCACTTAATCCTTGCTCTTTCTCAGGGACAAAGTACCCTCTTCCCTCCCCAACCAGTGTCGCTGTAGAGAGTGATTGTAAATCACACTCAACAATTATTAATATCTTTGAAGATTCAGTATATGAAGCCAAAATAAATGAAAAATTAAAAGTAACCAAAAAAAGATACATTTACTTTTATACTTATTAAAAAGTAACATACATATAAATATAATACAAGAGATTTCATTTAAAACTTCTCTTGGCTTTGGCCTCGGCCGCGTCACTTGCTTCAACAAAAGTTCTTTTCAACTTGTTCTTGCGACTCTCTCTGTAATTAGCAGATACTTTCTCAGCTAGTTTTGCTATTCTTTTCATTGTTTGTGGAGGGTATCTGGAAATAAAATTAGAATAAAAGATGAAATAAAAAATAAAAGAATAAAATAAAATTAGACACCCAACACTTAACATGCAATGTTTTGACAGTTTGGTGATATGTGGAAAATGAAATTTATGGAGTGTCTTAATACTAGATTCCCTCTGCTTATCCTACTATTTTTAGGATACAGTATAACGCTAAAGAATAATTACCTGCACCCAAGAAATTCAATATTAGTAAATAATTGTGCAAGCGTTATCAGTTCCTCTTCTGGGAAATCATCTTTGTGCTGTAACATAAAGCTGCGTCGCACTGCCCATTGTTCTTCTGATTCATGTTCAGATCTTAGAGAATCCACGTCTATTGAGGGCTTCATTTTATTTATTTAGACTCTTAAATTGTTGTTTAATATTCTGTAATTGTTCAGAAAAGAAATAAATACTTCAAATTGAATTAATTTACCAAATAACTGTTAAAGATGAATTTGATATACAGTACATCAATATGCACACTAAATATGTAAAGTGTCGATAAACAAATAGATTAATTGATTTTAATATTTACTTTAGACTCACCCTACATTTGGCAGGGTAGACAGAGGGAACCTAGTGTTAAGACACTTGTTTACTCAGGCACCAACCAATTTGCGAGAGTTTGAGTTTGGAAAGAAAAACTCAACACCGTACTTTGTCTACCAGAGAAGAGTAATGAAAAAATGCGTTTATTTTATTACTCCTAAGCATATAAATACAAGTAGGCACAATTTTTTTATACAAATCTGTAAGAGTTAAGAATAAAAATATAAGCAATATGACTTTAATAATTTCTTTGTATAACAAACCTTTTTTAGTCATAAAATTTTATTTATACCCAAAATGCAAAAAAAGAAGCACTTTATTTTATTCAAAATATCACGACCACGACAATATGTAACATTAATTTTGTCAATGACATTAGTACGGATGAACTGCACTTATATATTTTTTCTATAGATATTCTGTCATAAGTAAATGTGTTCTGTGGTCATAAGTGACAGTGACATAATACACAATAATAGAAATTATGTTAAAAACCTTAAAATTATGTTCATTTTTATTTTGAATTGATGAATATGTAAGGAAAACAGTTATTTATATCCTTATATATAAAAGAATATATATATTCAAGTAAGTTAATTTCTTTATTTTAATTGAAGGAAATAAGAAGGCATAACACTTGTCCTAAACTAAAATAAGACCGATCATTTACTACACACTTTATTAATCTGATTTACTGTTGTGTTCTTATAATAAAAACATTTTAAAGACAATATACACTGAAAACTAAAATTTCAGCCAATAAATTGAACAGTTAATTTGTACCAACTTTGTTGAAGTAAATTTAAAGGCCTAACTCCAATAGTAAAAAATACATTTAAATCTGTTGAGCTATTTCTGAGATTAGTGTGCACACACAATGACGAACCAACAAACAGACAAAAAATTTAAATATTGATTTGTAATAGAATGTTAATTGTTAATTGAATGTTAATTAATGTTGATGAGTAGTCCAATAATAGATTTTCTAATATATTTCCTAAATACAGGCAGCTTTCACTTATAATTTTATTGTAATGTATACATAACTTCTGATTTATGTTCATTGTATATCCTGCCTATGTCATAGCACTAAGCTATATAGTAGGGTAGGCAGAGGGAACCCAGTGTTATGACAATCCATTGTCTGCTTAAGCTTAAAACTATAAACACATAATTATATTTACAGATTTAAAATGGCTGAAACATTAAAATTACAATTACAATTTGGAGGTGGAGCCGAGTTACTTTTTGATAAAATAAAGAAAAGAGAAATTGAATTGCCACCATTAAAAAAATATTTTATAGATAGTGTTAATAAGAAATGGACCATAAAAGAACTTTTAGTTTGGATAAAAGATAATTTGTTGAGGGAGCGGCCTGAGTTGTTTTTGCAGGTAGATTTTTATTACATTTCTATCATTATTTAAGTTAAATTAAATTATTTATTCCTTCATAGCATGATAAGGAAAAGAATCCTAGTAAACCTATTAATACACTCCATTCTTCAACTCGAATTTTCATTGCTTGTTAAGCGACAGTACTGAACATTGCCTTGTCTAATAGCATAGACATTATTAAATAAATCAAATATGTTTATTTGATTAACAATTGCCTCCCACATAATCACGATTGCTTTAATTATAATCCCTAACCCTAGGTCCCCAGGTTACTCTTATATTTAACACCAAGCTATGCCTTGTTACCAGAGTGAGGAAGTGTAAAATATTAAATATTTCATTTCCAAGAGTGAGAGTCAAATTTACAATCTTTGCATTTACAGTCACTTGTGCCCCTGCTCCACAGGTACAAATACCTTACTGTATATGTTGTGAGCTCATTTGCTATTTTATATATTTTCACATTTCACAATATTTAATATTTTTATTTATTTAACATTTTTATTATTTCAGGGTGATTCTGTCAGACCCGGTATATTAGTTCTTATAAATGATGCAGATTGGGAATTATTTGGTGAATTAGAATATGAAATTCAAGAGAGTGATATAATAATGTTCATATCCACATTACATGGAGGCTGAATAACTTGTTATTTTTGGCCTTTTATTTGTATTATCTGACAAATGTCAAATTTTCGTTCTTTTTATCTGTAAATCTTGAAGATACTAAAAATAAAATATATATATATTTTTTATTTATTAACATTTTTAAAGTGTTCATCCACACTTAAAAAAGAAAAATGTTTTATGTGTATTCTTAATAAGAAAATAATTCCTTCCCCCCCCCCCCCCCCCCCCCCCCCCCCCCCTACAACCTGTACAATCAAATACTACGACGGCGAAGCTAAAATCTTAAAACATTCAAATATAATTCCACATTCAAAATAGATGAAACATTAAAATTGCAATTACAATTTGAAGATAAAGCTGATTTACTCTTCGATAGCAAAATGGTTCAGGACAATATAATAATTGAACTGAATTCTTGATGACAATATAATATATTGCGTAGTGTATCGTGTTTGCTCAGAGTTAACGACACAAGCGACGCCATGACACTTCGAAGTTCGACGAGTTTTGAATTTAAATATATATTTTTTTAGTAATAAATCTTAATTTTATGCAGAATTATTATAAACATTGTAATTTTAATATATTTCCCAACATTATGGTACAAATTCAATATATTATCATGCCTATTCTTAACAAAATAAGATTTTTTCCCGTGTATTGTAATGGATATCCTACATCCATAAAAAAGTAAAGTTGGCAACACTGATTATACTATTTTAGTTGCTATGTTGCTAACTTGCTATTGTCGAATTCAATATCATAGTTGTCAACTTAAATGTCATCTATGTTTGATAACAAAATAACCTCAAAATATATATTTTTTGCTTATTTAAATTTATAAAGAGAAATAAGTTTGTAATAATGGATTATAAGGATCAATGTAGAACATGCTTAAGTAGTAACAAAGAAATGCGGCACATCCAGTCAGTTTTATCGGTTGCTGGGGACAGCGTCCGCTTATCTCATATATTAGAACAAATTTATAATTACACTGTAATATTATTATTTTAATTGTATTATTCTGTCTTTGTTTCATCATTTTAATACCTTATTTGGTACTTTCTTTCAGTTACCCCCGGATGATTTATTACCTGATAGAATTTGTATAAACTGTGTTCATCAGTTAACAATATCATACTCATTTAAAACAATAATTGAAGCCAGTGCAAAAACTTTAGCTGAAAGCATACATTTTTCGGATACATCCAGCAATAACAATGATTCCTCTATTGAATCTAACGATCTTAGGCCTATAGAAATATTTCAAAAGAAGCTAAAGAAAAAAACACTTAAAGTGCAAACAGAACATACATTATTTGATAATAAATCATTATTTTGTGTAGAATGCAAGGCAGAATTTCATTCAAAAAAGTCTCTTTATGATCACTGTAATACTACTCATACTGTTAAGTCAACCGTAGGCCGCTATTGTAGTTACTGTAATGAAAAATTTGAGGACTTTCGTTCCTTAGTGTTACATAGAAGATTGCATATAAAACCCTTTATTTGTGAGAATTGTTGGCAAGGTTTTTATGATACAGATGAGCTAAAAAATCATTTATGTCAGCCTGATTTAGATAATAAGGATATTTATAAACACGAAAGAAGAAAGAAACAGTGCGATCAGTGCGGCAAGTCCTATCTTCCTGGATATTTAAGAGTACATTTGTTAACACATGGCAATGTCTTAGCCTATAGTTGCAAATATTGCCCTAAAAAATTCAAAACACGCTGCATCTTAAATTCACATACACTATGGAATCATATTAGAACTAGAAATTATAAATGTGATATTTGCAATGCAACTTTCATATCATCAAGTTCTAGAGGTGCTCATATAAGACAAAGTCATTTGAAAGAGAAGAAGTATGCCTGTGATAGTTGTGATAAGAGATTTTTCTCAAAATCCAAATTACGAGGGCATTCTTTTAGTCATACTAGTGTCAAAAAATTTCATTGTGACTTGTGTAATAAGTCTTATCAATTGAAAAATAGCTTGAAATTACATATGAAGTCACATTCTAATAAATGACATTAGAATATTTTAAATTTATAATGTAATGTTGATGATTGACTGTTATTAAGTAAATTATTTTGATAATGCATTTAATGTTTGGTTTATTTGTCCCTACTAATAGAAAATTGAAAAGGAATTTAAAATAAGTGTCCAACACACATTTGTCTGAACATGCTAGGATCATTGAATGTTCACAGCACAATATTTATTTACATATATATTTTCATTTCTTTGGTCTGGTGTCGAGGAAACGAGCGGCGTTGAGTTTCGTCACTCCACACGCAATGCCTCCAAAACTCGGCGGAAAGTGGGGAACGGAGTGTCTTTATACTAGGTTCCCTCTGCCTACTCTGCTGTGTGCAGGATAGAGTGTGAAGCAAAAAAAACATCACATTTACAGAATAAGAGCTGAACTAAACTTTTTTTTTTGAATCTTTACCCATGTACAATAATATATATGATTATGGTTTGATTCTCTCTCGAGAAAATTGAAATATAATATTATTTGGTATGAGACGATGCACAGCATCTGTGAGAGGGCGCTGTATACTTCCCTCTGATTATCCAATGACTTTCACTTCCGGTTGCTGTTTTCGACCAATCAGCGATTCGCCGGAAGTCACGTGGTCCCAGGTGATAGGGCGCCGAGAAGTAGTAAAGGCGCCACTACGCTTCTTACCTCATTGCGTCGTTATTTCCCAATAGAGTAACATCGTTTAAAAGTGAAAGTGCTGTGGTAAGTGTAGTGCTGGAGGTGGTATTTCTTCACATCGTGAACCGGATTTCTATATCGGGCCTACTTCTGGAAGGCCTCCAGCAAAGACGTACATCCTCATCATAGAATTTCACTGAACACGGCTGTGTTAGAACCTACAATAAGGTTAGGTTTATGACTCAAATTTTCAGCAGTTATGGCCCAATTTTATTCAACTAACGGGTATTGCAAAGAGCAAGAAGACTCATCGCTTGTTTAATGCTCTTGGAGACGTTCTCAGCATAATACCATGCGATGTTTATAAACGGAGTTTGCTAAATAAATCGGTTTTCACCGAGTTTACTTAGTTGTATATTATCTATTAATATACTACCTTCGTTTAAATGCGATAAATTCGTTAGGAGCGTATCCTGGGCGAGTTATCAAATATATAAAAAAATCTGTTCTCATGATTTATAAAAAGTCTGTCTATTTTTAGATAATCTTTTGTATTTATTTGTAGTAGGATAATTACTAACTTTCTTTAAATGTTATATTCGTTAGGAGCGTATCCTAAGCAAATTAACAAATAACAATGGATAAATCTGCGTGGGAGTTTCTTCTGGATTATTTTTTTGCCAATTACAAGCGAATACTCGGAAGAATTAGAGAAGGATTCGAAGACAATTTCAAAGATTCCAGGCAGGAATCAGGATCTTCCGACCTAGTTGGCTGAAATAACAAAACCTATTGTTTTGTTAAATGTTTCAAACACGGAATATCTGAGGTTAATTTTCTCAATCCTGGAGAAGTAAGGATAAAGGAATTGTGGATTTGCAGCTTATTCGTGGTTACTGCCATCGCTATGAACGTCATAGCATTTTGCAATGGGCGTCGTAGTATTTAGCAATCACGGGATCTTCTGTATGGCCTCTTCGGCAAAGATTCTAGCCAGTCACCTCATCTTAGTTGCCTTAAAGGGGACTCGGGCTTTCGGTTGACATAAGGTATGTACAATTATTTAAAGTGCATTTATCCGTACATTAGAATTTAAAAAAGTTCTGTACTATTTTAATTAGAAATGCTCTCAATTGTACGGGAGGGGGGG
>DWNA01003318.1:0-10237 GCA_018249835.1 Heliconius besckei
GATAGATTTTATTAAGTAACATTCATTCTTTCGATGTAACCAAGAGTACCTGTGGTCGGTTATCTAGGGCACTTAGAAGATGTCTTCTATTATACCTAACTCTCAGTTATTTTCATTTGACCATAACTGAGAGTAGTGAAGCACTAAGAGAGAGTTTCTTAAAATCCATATGAGAATGAGATAAATGAAGAGCATACAAAAATTGTGACAAATTACTTACTGCTTAGGAAAGAAAAAGATTTATTGAGGAAACGGTTTCCTCAATAAGTACAACATACAATATACATATAGTAATACCTCTGTGTGTGGCAGAACAGCTGGTATTTGTCTAACAAGAACAGGCGGCGGCTGTCGCGGCGGCCTCGCGGGCCGCGTGAGCAGCGCCGGCGGCGGCCGCAGCTGCCCGCGAAGTGCGTCCCGGTTGGGACTGTTCTGGATCACCGCCTGACAAATCTGGTAGCTGCGCTCTAGGTTCACGGCACCGGGAGGTACTTTGTTGGAACTTCTGCTTCTGTAAATGATATTGTCAATTTTTTATAATATGTCGTGCGTGCGTGCATAGTGTCTAACTGTAAACGCATTGGTCATGGGATTCAATTCCCATTTGGGGAAATGAAATATCTTCCTTTCTGGTGATAAGACGAAAAATTATGTTCAGCTATGTTGCTCAAGACACAAGGTACATCTGCCCATTCCTATATATGCTATACAGAGTGAAGCTATAAAAATGTTAAGATTCTTGTTACTAAATTTAACCTATGGGAACTTTTATTAATTACATAAATTAAAATTAAATTCAATAAAAATGACATACCTGCTAGATTCTTTCCCGGATTTTGACTTTTTGCTAGATACTCTAACACTTTGTGTGACAGTAGTAGAATTTATTGAGGGGTTTGCAACTGTTGTGCTAGAGACGAGACTCGTCACTGGGTCTATCTCCTGCTTTACCATGACATCTTTCATTGATTGACAACTTTCTGATGAATTTGAGG
This sequence comes from Heliconius besckei, assembly GCA_018249835.1. Taxonomy (NCBI): domain Eukaryota; kingdom Metazoa; phylum Arthropoda; class Insecta; order Lepidoptera; family Nymphalidae; genus Heliconius; species Heliconius besckei. The sequence goes on from DWNA01003318.1 coordinate 996, forward strand.
ACTCCATATTAAAATTAGTATCTCTATCTGTCTTGTACATGCAGTTTTCATCATTCACATTAACATCATCCATGCTGGTTTTAGAATCTTCACTCACATATTTTGTACCATCTGCTGTATTTAAATTTGAAAAGTTTTGTGTTGTTATGATGTTCTCATTGTGTACCCAATCACTGTCGTTTTTCCATGATACAGCAGAATTTTTAGGTTTTGCTGGATCTTGCAAGTGATCATCTGGATGTGACACAACCTATGGCCAATAACAAGTCACTATTATTACATTAAATTGAATATAATGAAATGAAGCTATAGTTGTACAGTCTGACTGTAAATGCGGTGACTGTGGGTCCCATTCCTAATTAATGTCACTAAAATAAGTTCAGAAAGTGGGAAATAAAGTATCTTAACACTAGGTTCCTTGTCTGTGTTGGATACAATGTAGAGTTAAAAATATCAAATGTTGATGTGTATACTTACAGATGTATTTGTAACTTCCATCATTGGAATTGAAGTATTTTGAGACATTGGCATTGTTACTACAGCTGTTACGTCTGAAATTTATATAGAAAAACATCAATCAGGTTTTTGTGACTAGGTTTTGGATTTGTAAGTAGAGAGAGAATGGATTCCTGCTTTAGAGGTTTATCATGTCATAGAACATTTTTATAGCTCTACTTTTAAATGCATTTTTGGTTTTACAGAATTGTTTTGATGTTCCAAAATCCACACTGTTTATAGTTACTTACTTGTTTCACTTATATATGAAGTAAGTTCCATTATACTTGTAGGAGGAGATGAATACTTGACATCTTCATTTTCTACATATGAAACAAAAGGTATTTAAATATGTTTTTTTTATTTTTGATAATTTTATTTTAGCATTTAAAATTACACCCTAATTAAAATGATTTTGCACTTACGAGATGTTAACATAGGTAGTCCACTTGTCTCTAATATAAAAGATTCAGCATCTTTAAAATGTTCATCATAGTAATTAGGAACAATACTGTCATTCTCTTTAATTTTATGCTCATTTTTTTGGTCAATATTTATGTCATTTTTTATGTTTGTGGGATCAGACATTTGTTTATAATTTAATTCTTCTAGGCATTCCATTTTATCATATGATTGTTCTTTAGTTTCTTGTGCTGGTGATTTATCATCAGTAACACAATATGGCTCTGTTGATGTTTCCTGTAACATAGGAGCAAACTCATCTTGATTTTCATTAATTGGAGATTCCTTTCCATCCTCTTTAGTATCTGTAATGGTAATTTTTGGAGATGCAATATTTTCAAATTCATTTACAACACTGTCCGGAGCTTCAGCCACAAGTGAGACATTATTCAAATGATTTTCTATCTTTAGGCTGGACATTGAAGAGATGCTATGTTCGTCATATTCATAAACAGATGCAGTTGCTTTGCTATCTTCACTATTTGTATCACCATGATCTTGACCTGTATATAAAGTAAGTTCTGTTGGACATATTGATTCATTATTATAAGCTGATTCTCCATCAGAAACATTATTGATTTCATTATTACTTTTCATATTAATAAAATTTGTATTGTCCACTGCATAGTCATCTTCATATTTTATCCTTTTTGAAAATTGGTACTCTTCAACTTCATTGCTCAGTCTCTTTATTGATTCAGGTATATTACTTTCAGAATCACTTGTTTTGTCTTCATCACAATCCTTGGATGCACTAGATTCCTCAATTTTAACAACACTCATATCTAAATCCTGCTTTGTATCACTTCCAGATTCAGCATCTGGTAATAAAAGAGGGTCAACTGGAGTTGTAGATATTGATTCCTCTATTCTAGTCACTGACGATGAGTCAGAGAAATTAAAGTCCATCTGGCACTCAACATAACCTTGGTTTTTAATGTGTTTGATTGGTAGCAGTCCAGGAACAGGGGCAGATGATTTGCTACTGCCCGATATGGACTCATCCTCAACTTCTTCTGCCTCCTTTGCTGAGGAGCGGGTGACAGCCCCAACTGAACGTAATCTTTTGCTTGAGCTTGAAGATTTACTTTTTTTAATTTTAGGCACTGTACTGCTACTTGTTATTGATGCAGTGGGCCGTAATTTTATTGTTGTTTTTAATGATGGTCTCTCAGAATTTAAATTCATAGATGATTTCTCTCTTTGTGATTTTTCACCCCAAAATGGCTCAAAATGTTTTAATTTCCATGGATCTATTTTACTTTTCTCTTTCTCTGCTTCAGTTTTCATTTTTTGTTGGTTTTCTGGTGTGAATTCACCACCTGAAAGTGATTCTTGCCATTCCAAACAAGCACGAGCAAAAAATTCATTATTAAGACTAGATGAAATTAAACGACCTGAAGTACTGGGTCTATCAACACTGGGAAGCAATTGTCCCAATTTGTACTGATATAGAGGTGGCAGTAAAGAAAAAGTATGTTTATTTAAAAGTGCTCTTATATTTGTATTAACTAATATTGAATCAGGAGTTTCTAAATCTATACAACCTTCTCTGGTTTGCTGTAATTGTGCTGCAGTTGACAGCTTTTTACCACTACGCTTTCTGGGTTTTATACAAAATCCTGGTATACTAGCCAACACTTCACGCATTGTCGATGGCCTATTATTAGAAGTAGAATTTGTGTCTGAACAAGATGTAGCTGCTGTCCATTCACGATTTTCTGGTGGTGGAGGAGGTGGCAATGGCTTTACTATTATTCGAGGCAGCGATCTTGAGTGATTTGAACTCTTTTTCCTACGCTTAGATTGTTTTCTTGAAGAGTGTTTACTTGATTTTTCATCATCTTGTGGTATGCGAATTACCGTGTACTGATCATTGTTATTACATGATAAGTATTTTCCTTCAGATGAGTTGTCGGAATATTCCATATCGTTATTAAGCGAATCCATTGGCGATACGTCCAACTCCATTGTCCAGAACAACGTGTTTAGTTTCTAATAGTTTTGTATTTTATTACGAAGAAGTGATGCCGCAGACAATCACTTCTTCCACCCATAATGTATTACTTCGCATATTACTAATATGTATTTCAACTTGTGTGGCATATTGAAAATTTATAATATTTATTTATTCATCACTTATTTCAAATAATTCAAGGTTAAATAACATAGTTTTCATTCCTTTTCACAACAGAAGAGCGAAAATCAAAATGTCACAACAACGCAGAAAATGGATTCCGCTAAGATATGTTCCATTTCAAGTAAATTAAAAATATTACTTATTTTATTTATGGCAAAGTTTAAGAACATCAATATTTTTTATATATATTTAAATAATTAAGAAAAATTATAAAATTTGATTAACGAATTTAGAGTTTATTAAAAAGATAACTAATATCCAATATTGTCCAAAACAAAATAATAATTTAGTAATATAAATAAAAACATTAAATAACTGTAGTAGCTAGTATAGTTAATATTTACATAGTCTTTATTTTTTATAAGTCAATATATATTTACAATTTCTAAGTCGTAACAATAATCTCAAGTAAACGTTTGTAAATTGGCCGATCAACGATTGTCTAGCTAGACATTCCTGGCAGGCTTGTCCTTGGTTCGCAGATTCACCGCTAGAGTAACAAAGCCGCCATTTTAGCCTTTTCATGTGGTTAATTTTCTAGTGGCGTTTCTTTTTATAATATAATTAATATTGAAGAATATTTATGTATTCTCGCAAAAGCTTGCGTAAAATAAGTCATAATACTAAGATTTAAGTATTTGTAAAGTGATTCTTGGTTAATATGGGACGTGGAAGGTATAAAAGTCACATTGCTTAATTTGTATTATTCTCGAATAATATAAGTTGGTAATAAAATTTGTATTGTTAAATAGAGATCGCAGCCGTGACAGACGACGAAGTCGTAGTAGGAGTAGGAGCAGGAGCCGTAGTCGTAGCCCTCGTTATGGACTTGGATCAGGTGGCGGCGGCGGCGGCTATGGTGGAGGACGCAGGAGTAATCCTGGAGCAAATCTGCGTAAACCAAAGTGGGATTTAAATAGACTGAAACCTTTCAAAAAAGATTTTTATGTTCCTCATTCTGATGTAGAAAATAGATTAGATTCAGAAGTTGAGAGTTGGAGGAGTGAAAATGAAATAACCTTAAAAGGTCGAAATATACCAAAGCCAACACTAACTTTTGATGAAGCAAGCTTTCCAGATTACGTAATGGATGAAATAGATAAGATGGGATTTTCAAAACCTACTCCTATTCAAGCACAAGGTTGGCCAATTGCTCTGAGTGGTCATGATATGGTAGGTATTGCGTCAACAGGTTCCGGAAAAACACTTTCATATATTTTACCAGCTATTGTGCATATAAATCATCAACCAAAATCAAGCAGAGGTGATGGACCTATAGCTTTAGTGTTGGCTCCCACCAGGGAACTTGCTCAGCAAATTCAAGAAGTCTGTGACAAATTTGCCAATACTTCCAAAATTCACAATACTTGCTTATTTGGTGGAGCTCCAAAAGGACCTCAAGCTAGAGATTTAGATGCAGGAGTTGAGATTGTTATTGCAACTCCAGGACGATTGTTAGATTTCTTGGAAAGTGGCAGAACTAATCTTAAACGATGCACATATTTAGTATTAGATGAAGCAGATAGAATGTTAGACATGGGTTTTGAACCTCAAATCAGAAAAATCATAGAACAGATCAGACCAGACAGACAAACACTGATGTGGTCTGCTACATGGCCCCGAGAAGTGCAGAGCTTAGCATCAGAATTTTTAAAAGATTATTTGCAAATTAATGTTGGATCTTTGCAATTAGCTGCTAATCACAATATCTTACAAATTATTGATGTTTGTATGGAATATGAGAAAGAAACAAAATTAAGTACATTACTTAAAGAAATAATGGCTGAGAAAGAAAATAAAACAATCATATTCATAGAAACAAAACGCAGAGTTGATGATATAACAAGAAAAATGAAGAGAGATGGGTAACAATTTTATGATTTTTGAAAATATACAATGGGTCCTTTAATATTGTTTGCATATATTTTTTATTATTTACAGTTGGCCTGCTGTGTGTATTCATGGTGATAAGTCGCAACACGAACGTGACTGGGTACTGCAAGGTAAGTAGAAGCCATTGATGAAAAATTTAAAATAGGCTTTGTTATATATTTTTGTTTATTTCATATACAATCGAAATAGATTATACCAAAATATTAAAGTACATCCTTTCCTTCAAATAGAATAGATATATAATGCTAAAAAAAAGTGGCAACAGATATTGTGGCGATTGCAAAGATGTCGAGAAGCGGTGTCGGACTGAGGTGGCACGGTGGCGAGTAGCGTGTTGCTCACAGCTCTGAAAGCATGTCTGCATGTGCAGGCGAGGCGGGCGGCGGCCGGCGGCGAGGCGCGGGCGGCTCGGGGCCGACGTCGCCACGCCCTAAGGCCTAAGGGCTAGCTAAGGCCTAAGCTCAGCTCGGTTGCCACGCGGCATGTCTGCGCCGCTTCTCGCTGCGGGGGCGCGGCGGCGGCGCGCCGGGGCCCGGTCGGTGCTCCCGTGCGCCTCTCGCGCTCTCGGATGTACTGTATTAGTCCATTCGTTAATTGAACACCCTTGCCACAGTTACTGTTTCATGGGGTTGAAGTAGTAAGTTCGTACATATCAACTTGGGGTTTTCAATTTTGGCTAGCCGACTGGTTCAAATTATTAATTTAAACTGTATATTCTTTTATATTTTTCATATATTTATTATACATATAATAAAGTGTTGTAAATATTCTTATTATAAATATTTAAACAACATGTTTTATGATTTTGAAATGTACAGGTAAATATAAGAGATACTGTATGGACAGTACACATTAGCACTGTCAATGTAGTATCATATTATTACAAATCCGTTTAAAATAACTAAAAACAACACTTATAAATAATAATATTACTCTATCCAAAGCGCATTGAGTTTCGCCATTCAACACGCAATGTCTCGAAAATTCGGCGGAAAATGGGGAACAGAGTGTCTAATCACTAGGTTCCCTTTGCCTACTACATACAGGATACAGCGTTAAGCTGAGCGTGAGCGTAAAAAATAGTAGTGTATAATTAAATGTTTTTTATATATTGGTTACAATTCAAAAAAATTAATTTACAATAAGGTTAAGTATTTTGTGTGTGATGTGTACAACCCTTTTTTGTAATGTTAAAAGTATATGTTATACTTTTAACATTACAAAAAAGGGTTGTTCAAAGTATCTGACAGTAAACACGCCGGTTGTTGGTTCAATTGCCACTTGGGAGGGAAGGAATGAATTATATTTTATTTCTTCTCTTTGGTAACAAGACGAAAGTGTTTTGTTTCACCACTCTACATCAAAATGAGGAAAGTGGAGTATGTGTGAAGATCTTAACACTAGATTTCCTTTGTCTATCCTGTTACATGTGGGATATTGCCTTAACTTTTATAAATATTTTGAAAGCCCATTATAAAAAATACTTATTGTTTTCCTCATTCTGTGTTTACATAATTATCATGAAATCTCTGATGTTAAAAAATATATATTTTTAGATTTTCGAAGTGGAAAGGCTCCAATTCTTGTAGCCACAGATGTTGCTGCAAGAGGATTAGGTAAGCTATGTAAAAGCTTATAACATAATTACACATATTAGTAAGACAGAAAGTATTCATAATCATTTAAATTTAATTTCAGATGTTGACGATGTAAAGTTTGTAATAAACTTTGACTACCCCAGCAATTCAGAAGATTACGTTCATCGAATTGGTAGGACTGGAAGAACAAACAAAACAGGAACTGCATACACTTTCTTCACTCCATCAAATGGAGCCAAAGCTGCCGATCTTGTGTCAGTTTTGAAAGAGGCCAAACAAGTTGTTAATCCAAAGTTACAAGAGTTAGCAGAACGCGGTGGGGGTGGTGGTCGAAGTAAGTAATGAATATTTTACAAAGTTACAAACATTGCACATTGAAATAATGATCACATACTAAAAGAAAAATAATCATAAAATTCCGAAGTTTCTTAAAATGTTAATTGTAAATAAACAAATAAAATGTTTTTAAGGTACAAACAAAATAAAAAAAAGTTGTTACAATAATAGAGTATAGATAGTAAATATGAGTTTTATTGCAGGACACCGCGGTCGCGGTGGCAGATACCGCAGAGGGCGCCGTTCGCGCTCGCGCTCTCGGACGCGCGAGCGTCGCCGGCGCTCGCGAACCCGCACGCGCTCTCGCGACCGCCGGCGACGCCGCCACAGCTCGTCGCGCTCCTCCCGCAGCCGGTCGTCGCGGTCCTCCAGGAGTCACTCGCGCTCGCGCTCCCGTTCGCGTAGCCGCTCTCGCTCAGGCAAGTGCAGCCCCTCGAAGGACACTACCCTCGCCGCGTCCCAGCCGGCGCCCGCGGCGCTGCTGCCGACGCCCAGGCCACTGCTGCCCACGCCCATCGGTCCGCAACTACCCCCAACTCACTTTGACACATCCAATGGAAAAATATCCTCAACACCTCCCGTCAGACACGACAATTTGCAGCCCCACGACAATAATTATTTACAGAACAGCACTAACAGTAATATAAATAATCAAATAAACAATGATACCAATTTACAGCAGCAACAGCACCAGCCGGCAAATTCTATTCCACCTTTGATGGCTATTAACCCTCAAATGAATATGTGCATTCCTCCACCTATGAATGGTCAAAACTTCATGATGCCTGGCTACTTTCCTAGTGGAATGATAATGTCTAACTTCACTACAACTCCCATGCTCAACTCAGGTTGGGGTCTCCCACCCCCACCTCCTCCTCCTCCCGTTGATTCTAGCGGTGGGCTACAAAACAATTATAATTATGGTCAAAGTGGCTCGGAGCAAAGTCGCCAGGAGTCAGATTCCAGAAAGCGAGGAGGTCGCCCTGGCGGTCTTGGCTCGAGCTCTGTGAGCGGCAGTGGTTACGGTCCTCACGGCGGCTTCGAGTCCAGCGGAGGGGGACTGGGGTCAGGGGCTGAGAGCTCCAACTACGGGGGCCTGGGCTCCGGCGGGGGCCTCGGCTCCGATGACGGCCCGAGCAGTTCGAGGCCCCGCGGCGGCCGGGATCGGCGCCGCCGAGGAAGAGGACGCGACCACGACGACCATAGCTCGGGTAGCCCGGGCAGTGGTCTCGGGTCTTATGGCTCGGGCGGCCTGGGCCAGTCTACCGGCGGTTTGGCCTCTGGCGGTCTGGCCTCTGGCGGCCTAGCCTCTGGCGGTCTAGACGTACCCCATGGGAGCCTCGTGCCGCGCATGCTCCCGCCGAGCGTCAGCGAATTCGGCGGCCAAAGCGCTAACTTTACAGCCTTCGGTTCATACGGGCAAAAAAATAAACGACCTCAAGAAGCAAATGAAGGTGGAAATCATGATAACAGTACGAATGGTGTTGAATACTATGGACACCATAATATGGGGCCGGGCCGACCTTTCGCCGGCATTGACCAAGTAATGTCTAATGGTGCGCTGGCCAATGGTTCCATGGGGTACAGACATGACCGCCAGGCCAATCGCCAACGGCGGTGAAATAACACTGAGGTTTGTTACATTCGAACCAATGAAAAAACATCTACCCTAACACTATCTGTTTAGAGATGCCATCCATAATATTTGTTTAATTATTTAAGTTAAGCCAAATAAACCCGTTTTGATTTTTCATTATAAATGTATATGCTTATGGTTGGTGTGTCATAAACACTGTTATACATTACTGTATCTTTACCTTAACTATCGTTAATATTATAGCATGTGTAGCCAATGTAATTTTTCTTGTTTTTGCAGAAAATGGCTACAATGGCGACTCCCGACGACGTAGAAGGCGATAAACTCAGAAATCTCTCAGAACAATTCAAATTAATTAAGGAATCTTTCATTCCACATGTCTTAACAGCACGGATTTGATTTTTTCACACTGTACGAAATAATTTATAAGTACACAATATAATATAATTCATAGACAGTTTTATAGTAACTGTTTTCTTTAGTATTAAAATACAGTTTTGTATTTAAGTTTAACAATATAAGATTACATGAAGAAATAAAAAAATGAAAATATTTTTAGTGAGCTTTTGGTTATTCATTCATAATTTTACCATATATTCATTATTTAATGAAAAAAACTTAAACCCTAATGTGACTATTTTGCAATAAATGTGATTAGAGCAAATTATAATTATTTAGTACATACAGGTTAACTTGACAAAATTGGGAGACAATTAATTTT
>DWNA01003319.1:0-10236 GCA_018249835.1 Heliconius besckei
TAGTGCTTACTGCTTACTCTCATGAAACTACGTATGTGGAATAATGGCTATGTGTACAGACACATAACCACAACGTAACATGTGTGTAGTTTCGAATAACCGCGTAGCTCCGAATCACGGCATAACTCGTTTCGATGACAGCCCGAAACTAGTTATGCCGTGATTTGGCTTGTAAGCAGTTTCTGAAACTAGTGACGCTACGTAACGCCCATGTCTAAGCAGCAGTGAGCAGTAGTGAGTAAATGTGTTCTGTGGCAGTGAGCTTGAGCAGAGATCACAGTGCGAACGGCGAAAACATCACATATTTAAGACATTACAATTCGTGCGAATTACTAAAATTTTAACAATTAAACAAATTAAGTGTAATTTTAACGTTAAATAATAATATTTAATATGGATTATATCAAAAGCGGAGCTAACGTGCTTATAATATGGCACAATAACGAACCAACAGAATTAAGCAATTTAGTGAATCAAATTCAAAATATAGCAAACACTTCAGTATTTCTGGAAAACTCTAATATGATCGCGGAAGGTGATATAAATGTACATATTGCTTATAAATTAACACATGTTTTCAGCATTTTATTTCATTTTTAACTTGTTACAGATTCCAGATCTTTATCGTCGTTCGATATAATATTGAGCAATTGGTTACCTCCACATAATGTTGTTCATAATGATAAATTATTAGCTTTAATAATTAAACTTTTAAAACCCAGTGGAAAGCTTCTAATGAATGATGTAAATGACCTAAATTCTTCTCTTAAATTAAATGGTTTTATAAATATTGTTAAATTAAACAATCAATATATAGCAGAGAAACCAAATTTTGAGGTAATAAAGAATTGTTTTTATATATTTAATATAAATTTTTGTATTTAATATAATCAAAATTCATTATAAGTATTACATTATTTTACAATATAATAATTACAGGTTGGGTCTAAAACCTCACTTAGGCTAAACAACAAGCAGAGTGTGTGGAAATTAGATGACACAGTTGAAGAAGCCTGGTCAGGAAAAAATGATGATGAAATAATTGACTCTGATATGCTTCTTGATGAAGATGACCTTAAAAAACCAGATCAGCAATCACTGAGAGGTAATATTACCTAGAGTTATACGGGTTTTTTTATATGTTAATCTTAAATTACCAAATAAATAAATGTTTTACAAAGGCTGTTAAACACAACAAATGTCTCTTTTTAATAAAATAATTGTATTGCTTGTTTTAATTACAAGCAATGATATTTATCTTTGTTCTATATACTACTTTTAATATAAAATATATTTATCATTTACATATTTTTATCTTGATAACATTTGTTGAGGTTTTGTGTTCCAAAGCAAGCTCAGTAGCTAGTTGAGGTATTGTGTTCCAAGTACATAATAAGGTCACGTTTACAATAGTATTGTAACTTTCTCATGCACCCACATTCAAGAACGAACATTCTTAAATAAATGTTAGTTTTACACTAATGTCTAAGTATTACTAATAATTATTTCCAAATCAGCTTCATGCACAGCAGCATAGGTCGATGGAACCTAGTGCTAAAATACTTTGTTCCCCATTTATTTATTATTAAATTGCATTTTAAACTATCAGTTCAAGTGAATGAGAATAAGCAATGTTATATTGGAATATGTAATTTCAGTTTGTGCAACGACTGGAAAGAGAAAAGCTTGTGCTGACTGTTCATGTGGTTTAGCAGAGGAGCTACGAGGTGAAACAAAAGAGACTCCTAAATCATCATGTGGAAGTGTATGTACATTTTATTTTAGTCTTATGTTATATCCGTTGTGTAGTATGACCACGGGCAAAGAAATGGTTGGTTCCTATCCAGACCAGAATTTTTGTAACAAAAACTTAAGGAAGAAAAATTTAAAAAAGATCTTTACACATAAAGGTCAGTTCAAAGACACCCCTATAACATATCTCTGGATTCGCCCATGGTGCCCAGCTGCCCCATTATGATTCTTGTTTCATTGTATAGAGTACAATTTCTCTGGACACAACCTGACTTTATGAACTGAGTTATTAAAATTATTATTTAAAACGCTTATTAATTTTCATTTTCAATTCTTTTGGGCAGTTTTTTTATTAATATGAAATTAATAATAATATTTTATATTTATTATTATATATTTTATTGTATCTTTTTCAGTGTTATCTAGGTGACGCTTTTCGATGCGCCACATGTCCATATCTCGGTATGCCCGCCTTCAAACCAGGAGAAAAAGTTGTTTTGGATCTCAAATCTGATATTTAGTTTCACTTGATTAAAAGTTATTATTACGCCTAATATTTTGTGTTGTGATTTGTTGTATTAATAAATACTATTATTAAATATATATTTTTAACTCAATTCTAGTTACTCTTATAAAATTCTTTAAAAACTACTTATTTAGAAAACATATACAAATTTGTACGTAGCGGGACTCGAACCCGCCTCCTGGAAACCGACCACGCGCTCTGACCACTAAGCCATACGTTCTCATCCAGCTACCTCGAAATTCTTATACGCTTGTTACAACGCACAACATAAATTGCGCCAGAAAAAAAAATAATTAGAAATTAGTTACAATGTTTACATCTCAGAAATTTGATTGTAAACGCGGCGTTTGTGAGTGAAAACCCACTCTGGAATGTTTTCATTTCCCCGCTCTTATAAGGCGACAAAGCGCGGCGTTGAGTTCCGCCACTCAAGAAGCAATGTCTCGAAGACGTGTTTAATGAAGACGGAAGTGTCTTTACACGAGATTAGATTAGATTAGAATAGATAGAATTTGAAAACTCAGTAGGTCATAATGAAAGGTGAAATAAAACCAACTTGTAGCAAATATTCAATTATACATATTCTCTCTTTCTTTTTACAAACAGTTAACTTAGTTTTAACATATCTCATAACATTTTTCATTTACATTAATTTGCAATAGTATTCATTTCGCTATACAATAAAATATACATCATATATATAATATTTGCCATATCTGTCATATAATTATATAACAATTTATATTTATTTATCTATTATTTAAATGACACATTACATATTGAAAACAGTTAGAATTGGTCATTATCTCGATTAAACAATTTAATTTAATTTTATATATATAATCTGTTTTCAATATGTTATCACAAAATTATTTATGGTAAGATGGAATAATATCAAATATTATATATTGAGGCTTCACCTCTTTGGTCGGAATCTTACCAAAAACAACGATAATCTAATATCGATAACACTGTAAAGGATGGCACAATCATTTGTGTCAGTGTTGCTAGTTTAAAATTATGTAACCATTACTGGCCGTGTTCATTATTGGCAACTTTAAAATGTTTATATTAAATATTTAACATTTAATGATGAAATTAATTTAAAATCCTAATTATCGTACACAGACACATCACGCACCCTTAAAAACACTTAAATAATTTTGAGATATAAAATAAAAGATCGGTAAATGATAGCGTAATATGGACTTGCATTAAACGTTGATAAAGTACTACTGTACTTAAAATTTATTAAGTAAATGTTTTGAAGTAACGAAATTTCGGTTTAGAAATCAAGACAAGAATGCTGATGGAGCCCATACACACTAAGCATTATGTATTATGTCATATTATTCTATAGTTAATCAATTATAAAAAGTAAAGAGTAATTAGAAACTGCAATAAAATGTATATATATTACTGTTTATTAAGCGGTATGTTTGATATAATTTGGATCCAATTTTATAAATATGTAAATAATAGAAAGTAACAAAATCACTATCATCCATAAATAAGTGCAAAGGAATGACTTAAATAATGGGTACCCACGCAACTTTAACCGCAGGGAATCACACAAATTTAGCTCTAAAAATAATAATTGACGCACTTAGCAGTTAGCATTTTAAAGGCGCGGAAGAACATCGATTGTGCCAATTACTATTCGCAAAGATAATAACTTCACAAACAAAGTTTTGTACCATTCGCGATTGTGCTCCGACAACTTTCATCTCTTAGCACCCGTCGTTAGAAAATTAATACTTTTGAATTTGGATTTTGGGAAATAATACTTTTTGTAACAAATTTTGTACTAAACGATTGTCCATCCTGTCGAAACCAAGGCGTCGCGCGCCCTTTACTAAATAAATGCTCCTATCTTCATAATTTAAGTAATATCCTCAAAGAAACTATTATCCCACAACATTCAGTAAAGCGTCCCAGTCTTTTTAAAAGTTTATTTTCATCAAATTGAGATCTTGCTTAGACTTGCGAGCGTGACGTCACCGCCTCCACCGAGTCTTAAAGTTTGTGAGGTAGGCTTAGTCATGATCTAATGAAAGCGCCTTGTTAGAAAATACCGATTAATAAAATGAGATCTTTCATTACAATTACAAATAATAATAAAGACGATATAACCTAGAATTACATTACACAACAAATTATTACATTTTTTTTACAACGCCGTTCGTCGCCGACGATGCACTTTATACTCTACAAGGTCGGTTAAAATATTTAACATACAAGTAACAAGCGCATAGCAGTTTGTGGTACGATTAAACTTTGACAATATCTGACTTTCATTGCTTAATTATTTATATACTGGCGTTAACGATCATTTATGAGGAAGTATCGACTGCAAGTGACCGACGAACTGCGACTTCACTGTCCTCAGTTAAACTATCTATTGGTGCAAAATAATAATTATAATAACCAGACATTTTATTCTATAAATTTTGCAATATATTTTAAAGTAGGTAGAAGTGAATTGTTTTATGTCGCGCAATATAAACGTAATCAGTGAAACTAATAATAAAAGTTTACTAAGTTCACAATATATAAAAACAATTTGTTAATGATATGGCCATGCTTCTTTCGTTACGTTAAGTAACTGTATATGTATATTAATCACAGATTCTACATACTTGTTTTGTTTAAGTTTCATTTTATCTGCGTAGGATTTCCGAGTAGGTATATAATAACTATACATTTCTTACCGACAACGCACTTATTATTCTAAGACATATATGTTTTTAATCAAGCAATACTTCATACCTATTTTGACCAATAACTACAAAATATCACAGACAGTGTGTTTATTATGTATACATCTTCTCATAGAAAAGTTCTGTGTATCACACATGGACGTTAAAATCAATAGAGATGGCGTCTAAAAACCATGACCATTAGAAATATTATTTCTTTATACATTATATGATTGTTATCAATAACTTTATTTAAACATTAAATTATTTGTCAGAAGATTTAGTCCAGCAGAGAATGTACAGTCGCCGAAATTTCTAATAACTAATTTAAGTTAGGAGTTAAAATTTAATTTTAAAATACAAAAACGAAGGTTCGCTTTATCTCTAGCGAGAGGAAACGGGCAACGGTTCATAGGGATATGTCTGCAGTCACAACCATGGGAACAACGCAACTCATGACTGCTTGAATCTATATATAGAGCGACAAGAAGTTTATGAGTGTTGTAGAGACAGGCAAGAGTCAAACTCGCCAGGGTAATACTCAAAATGCTTAACATTATGCATGTAATTATAAGCCGCTCTCAAGTCTGAGATCTTGAGATGCCGTCTTTTAATGAAAACGGCAACTTAAGATCGATCTTAGACTTGAGAGTATTAATAAATACGCGCTCTGGGCTACTGTCCACGCTTACCTTCAAAATTGCATAAAATTCTTGTCAACCTATAATTATGAAAACCGACGAAATTAGAATCAGTCAATAAGCACATTGCTCTTTAAATCACCGATCGTCCACTGTCGTCCACATCGTTGATGTAACAATCTCATCAGTTATCAGTTATCACAATTTCTAACCTACATAAAAATATGTGGCAGCCAACGTGCTTTTGTGCTCATGTTATTGGATTTTTTTCATGAAGAACTAAAAATGGCTGGAGACTGTTAATATAGCCGTCTAGCTATTTTACTTTTTTAAAATATATTTTTTTGACTTTGGTTCTAAAAGTTATTTTATAAACATTATCATAGTGAGAAACCAAAAAGATCACACTACGCTAAAATGTAGGACGTAGGTGTCTTGTAGCAGAACTATTAGCACCTATTGAGCAGAATCGAGAGCTTTTTAAATATTGTATAGCTTTGTAGTTAATCTTAGCGATTACAAGTGCTTAAATAGTAACTGGCAATAGTCTGAAATAATTTATATCTTCGTTGTAGAGGTATGATTTAACAAACACATTAAAAGTACATATAAAGATGAAAAAGTATAACAATTAAGGGTTTTTATAATCAGGATATTTCCAGTTACGTTAGGAGAAATCCGTAATAAGTTTTGAGAGTTACATTAATCGTAGTGTAAGTTTGTCTGACCTAAGTTACATATTTACAATATTGTACACAAACGCATATAGAAGCACCCGACAGAAAAAAGCACCTAGTTTCCGAATAGAATATTAAGCGTACGATTGTGTATTGCCGATCGCTGTAGAAATTTCACATCACCGATAACATTTCAAATAGGTATATGACTTAGTTTCACTGGGGGATAAAGTTACTTTGGTGAAAATTCGTGGCACAAACTTTAGCGATACCACTCGCGAGCCACATTATCGGATTTATGTGAAGGTTAAACTCGTCAAGACCCTACAATGTGTTGGTTAACAAACTAAACATTTTATATTCTCGTAGCGACGGCGAACGGCTGGTTCCTTCAACGTTTTTTGACGGGGGGACCGTCCTCTATAACATCCGAGGCTGACCAGCGCCTCTTACGGGCGTCCTCTTTCACGCTAAGGTTCTCGGGATGCGTCTGAGGCGGCGCCGTCGCGAGGGCGGTGCCCAGCGCGGAGGCGGGCGCGGAGTGCTTGCGTGCCACTAGCGACACGCAGAGGTCCCCCACTTGCAGTCTTTGTACTCGTAGTCCGTACCGCATCAGGGTACGCTCCGGCTTACACGACGCCCAACCTCGGCCGTACACGAAAAACGGATGGTCTACTGTCGATTCCAGCTCTACCTGGAAATATTATATTGTAAAGATTATACTTAAGAACAACATATCATCTATATTAATTTTATTTAGTTATTTCAAGTAAGGTCATGTATAGTACATATAATTCATTTCTTTGAATTTTCTTCGTGTATCAGATTTATATTATTCTATTTAATTAATTAATCGTTTTAAGCGTGTCAGTAGAGCATTCAGCACCGCCAATATGAATGTTCAAGAAAATACTAAAGGGATTGTTTAGTAATTATTATTAGTTTATTGGGTACAATTGGACAGTACGATATGTTAGATATTTAATGTATTGTTTACCTGTGAGCGGTTTCTATCATATGCAAGCGTGAGCGAAAGGCGGTCCCCTCGCTCGTCGAGGCGCAGCAGCGTGCACTGCGTGAGCGCGAGGTCGCCGGTGCGCTCGGAGCTCATCACGAAGTCCTCAGTGCGCATTTCCTCCACGCGTCGGAGTGTACCGTCTTCGAGGCGTATGAGGGCGCCTCGACAGAAGTGGGGCGCGGGCGCGCCGCGCTCGGGGGACGTCGGAGGTTCCTGAAATTATCAAGTTCTATATGAAATGATATTGTACAAGAATAGAAAAGGTAATAGGTAGGTGAATTATTCATTAATACTGTATTTATGTAATATTTTGTTCATCATACAAACATACCTCCCTAGCTGGCGCTTGTGGCGGCGGCTGCGGCGCCGACGCAGGCGGCTCGTGCGGTTCGTGGGGCGCCGGCGCGGGCGGCACGAATCCGGACGAGGGCCGAGCGCGCAACGGGTGATAGGCGGGCGGCGGCGGCGCGCGCGGCCGGTACAGGTAGGGCGCGTAGGACGACGGGTGCTGCAGGAAGGGCGCGTAGGCGGCGGGCACGGGCGCGAAGGGCGCGGGCGCGGGTGGCGCCTGCATGGGGTCGCGCGGACGGCGCGGCGCGTACCGCGGGTAGGGCCGCGGCGGCGGCGCCAGGAACTCGGGCGTCATGCTGGGAGGGGGGTAGAGGTGGCTCAGCTGCAGCTGCCTCAGCTGGACCAGCGCCTCGCCGGGGAGGCTCGCCGAGATCATTGGACGAGCTGGAAATAGAATATACTTATTTATTTCTACTTCTAGCATCATTAATATAAAAAACAATAATTTACTTTAAAACAATAGTTTACTTTAATATGCCTATCATGACCAATCTATTTGTTTTTCGTATAAAATCAAATGCAGATTTAGAAGAAAGCTACAGTGCAAACTATATTAATCCATGGCAAATTGTTTTTCTTTGTATAAAACTACATCTGCGTGAGATCCTTGCGTGAGCCGCGTTTGGTGATGAGATAAGAATGTGGAACGGACGACGTCAACATTATAAATAGATTTAATTCGTGTGCATAACATAACTTAGCATTCGAGAATGAGTACGTGACGTGAAATAACAAACGCCTTTTGTTGTAGTCGATTATTATGTGATAAATATATCATAAGCTAAAACACAAAAGTGCTCGCACATTGTCAAACTATGACTATGTCAATTTATATTAATTGCCTAGGCACAACATGTGCAGTGCAGTTACAAGAAAAAGAAAAAGAATTAATAATGTTTAAAAAGTCTTTTACACATGCTAAGTGACAGCAGGAACTCTTCGTGTTGTGATTGTTTTCTTTAAAACTTGTTAGAACTGCTGAACGTCAGCATTCCTATGCGCGTCTCGTCAGTGCCCGAGGCGATAATTTAAAGAATAAAGAATACACTGCGCACCTGCGCAAACACTACATGTTAGCTTGCATTTCCTACGTAAAGGATATATATATATGTCTATTAATACATAAATAATATATAGTTTTTGTCAAGTATATGAATATATATATAATTTATATACCTTAATTTTCTTGAGTGGAGATCGAACCCACACAACCAATAGCGTTTGCAGTCGCACACCGGCCTCACGTTTATAAGTTTAATAATCACAAAAACCATTCTTACATCTAAAAATCTTTTACATATTGTAAATCTCGTTAAAAAGGTTCCCATGAGTAAAAAAATTTTAAATCTTCTTTAAATTGGTTTATGAGTAATATTAATCTCACATTAGTCACTAGTTTTTGCAATTTCTCACTGACAATAAGAAAATAATAGCCAATCTAAGAACTATATATACGTAATTAACATTAATAGCTGTCTTTACTGCTAGATTTAATTTTGCTATTATATTACGAGTATGATTTAAATAGTTGCTTTAATAAAATATATGATAAGATGAAATAAGATGACAGCGTAAATAATTTAATTGTAACTAATTTGATTAGTATGTATTATATTTAAACGAAAAAGTAGTGATCAATCGTTGCGCAGAGGTACCAAATGTGACTGTAAACGCGACAGGTTGTGGGTTCGATTCCCAATCGAGGAAATTAAATATTTAATTTCCTTTAAAATTAAATATTTTCATTTCTTCGCTTCGGTATTGAGGCAAAGTGCAACGTTGAGTTCTGATGAAAATGGAGAACGGAGTCTCTTAAAACAAACCCCTGCTTTGTACTAGAAAATATGAAAAGTAATGAGTATGTAATTTTTTTTTCTTAAAAAAAATATTCAATTCTGTGTAGTTGCTACGAAGAGCAGTGACCTTGTGCTTAACAGAAAAAAATATTTGTCGTCATTGCCACGCGAAAGGTATTTTTAGAAAATAATTGTCGATAACAATAGTCGATAATCTTGAAGTAGAGCATGTCAAGTACTAATCAATCAAATTGTATTTGGCTTTTTAAAAATATAGGATGACGTGACAATATTTCTTTTTATTTTATCAAACGAGCGTACGTAGTATTGATAGTTAAAAATAAATTGATAATGATTATATTTCAAAGATATATAATATATATTTAGGTCCGAAAATTACTCCAAACGAGTGGAATTTTTTGACAAGTCAAGGTTAGGTTTTTAGCCGATTATTATCGTTTTCATATAAACACGAGTGATGAATTTTAGTTTAGCTTTTTCCTTTTACTATATATTTCTTAACTACATATTTATCTTCTCACATATTTGCTCTCAAAAGAACTGTTCGAATAAATAATACTAGAAACTTTATTAAAAAAATTTAATACCTGTATTAATTTAAACGATCTGCCTTATCAAAATGCGGCGTTACCTCTCTACCACTCAACATGCAATGTCTCCAGAATTCGGCAAAGTGAGGAACGGAGTGTCTTAACACTAGGTTCCCTCTGCCTACCCTGTTATATGCGGGAACAGCGTGAAGCTAATTTAATTTT
>DWNA01003320.1:0-10236 GCA_018249835.1 Heliconius besckei
ATACCATTGTCAGACATGGACCAAAAAAAAATGGGACCATTCGGGAAGCTATACCTTTCAAATAAAAATTTTTTTATCAAAATCGGTCCACCCAGTTAAAAGTTATGAGGTAACAAACATAAAAAAAAAATACAGTCGAATTGATAACCTCCTTTTCTTACAGAAGTCGGTTAAAAATGTATATGTACGAAATATTTTTTATATTTTTTTATAATTTGTCAAAATTGAAGTCTTAAGGTTTAAGTTAAGTTCAAGGATTTAAATGTTAAAAACCATTTTTTTCCTAAGAATTATGTGGAAATAATAAAATTTTTGAAATTTGAGTGAATAAAGTATTTGGAGTGAATAAATTTAAGAGTTTAATGATCTATTAAAAGAAGAAGACCGAGAAGATTAAAACAATGTACCCCACATTGTTTTAATCCCGTAAAGTTGTTAAAATTGAACTAAATTTTGTATCAAACGAGCACGATGCGACGCAACGATAAAAATTACCACAGTACACAGATGTGGCGGTGATATTTTTTATTTATATGATTAAACGAGTAAATATTGTGATATCATAAAAAAAAATACTCCCCGTGGCTTCGCCCGCTTGAGTTTATACTTGTATTCTAAAATCATCATCATCATCATCAACAGCCATCTTTTGTCCACTGTTGGACATAGGCCTTCCCCAATTCTCTTTATTCTAAAATAGTACTCTCTAATATAAATTTTTTAAGGGTATTACAAATTTTCCCATTAAAAATGACAGGGATTACGTTATCGTAATTTTCATCATTTTTAATTATTTGAAAATAATTAAATAATAATAATTAAATAATTAAATTTTATTATGCTAATATATTATTTACAAGTATCTTAAACTTCTTTTTCTAGTAACAGGTTTCATTTCTAAAAAAAATATATACCTATATTAATGATTCTTTAGAGTTAAATAATAGTCTTAAATTATTCCCGTAGCCCTTAAAATGAGTGGCCGAAGCGCTTTGTATTGTCGCGTTGATGCTGGGAGGTGAATTGGGCTCATGGGAAATCAACAACGTGTTCGCTGCACAAAACATGCATGCACGAAAGCGTTCTAAACACTCCTATATATATTGTGAAGGTTAATATCGCCCTACCACTATAACTGAAAAGTGAAATCGATTCATTCTTATTATTTTAATTTATCTTAAACACTTAAAATTAAAACAAATTCATTTAATGTGGGATATAGAAAATAACATCTAAATTTTATAATAAAAGAGGTATATTTAAAATTTATATAGATATTTAAAGTCGCTCAGCGTGTTATGGAATGGGCTATGCTTGGAATATCTCTGAAGGATCGAATTCAAAATGAAGTTAGCCGACAGAGAACCAATGTTATCGATATAGCCCAAAGGATTGGCAGGCTGAAGTGGCAACGGGCTGGTCACATTTGCCATGGAACCGATGACCGTTGGGGTAAGCGCGTGGAGACCACCCCTCGGCAAGCGTGATGTAGGGCGTCCTCCAGCTAGATGGGGTAACGATATTCACAAAGCGGCGGGCAACGGCTGGATGCGAAGAGCTGAAGATCGAGGTCAGTGGCCATTGGAGAGGCTTATGCCCAGCAGTGGACGAGGACAGGCTGATGATGATGATGTCAAATGAAATTTAAATTTAAAAAAATAATTTATTCATGTCCTAGCACATGACATGTCTATTACCTTCAACAAACACACTGAGTTTCACAAAAAAAAATATTCGTTCAAAAAATCCATTTATCTATGGAGCTACAAAATAGAATTGCGAAACACATCTCACAGGGACGCTTGAATATTTATTTCTAGTTTGACGCCAACACATCATATCGGGCGTCCGGGCCTCGTGTACGCTGGACAGGTGAACGATTTTTAGTCTGGCAACCTGATGAAAGCCAATGCTGTCGTTCCGGTAGGACCCCTCATAAATGCACATAAGGTACTCGGTATACGTAATTACAAAATGGAATGCATCTCATCTCCAAAGCGGTGGAAAGTGATGTCCGGAAAATTGATTATTGATTGACTGGTCGATTGGTATGTGATTACCACATAAAAGTTTAATTGGGTTAAGTGCAATTGTAGCTCTTGTTCATAAATGCGTCATTAATGAATTTGTAAAAACATTTTTTTATATGTTGCCTGTCTTTTTCCAATTTAACGATAGTGGGTACGATTGTCACGTTGAAAAATGAGCTGATGGTATTTGTCATTTTCTGGAAAGAGGCTACAAGGTCCGAACGTAGTTTAGTTTCGATATATTTATCATTTTCCTGTGGAGCTGTGACCAAAACCATTGGATAAAGGAAAATGATGAGAAGAATTAACTGTATAATCATGACAACTGGGACGACTTACACGTTTCAATAAATTAGTTACCCTACAGAAAAAAAATCATCTACAGTTATATAGGAAAACTGTAGAGCAAATATTATGACTATTATAGTTACTATTATAGTTTAAAGTATAATATTATGTTATTTAATGTAAATATTTAACTAGCTCCAATTGTTAACGTAGTTTTTAAACAATTTGTAAGTATAGTAGGTACTATTAATATTTCTATTTTTAGGGTTCCGTACCTCAAAAGAAAACATTAGAACCCTTATAGGATCACTATAAAGTGATTCTGAACAGATGGACTTTGAAGTCCATCTGTTTGTCCGTATGTCAAGATCAAGCCGAAATTAATGCCAAATATCCAGATCTAAGGTCCAATGGATCGTAAAATAAGAACTTCTAAGTTAACAGTACGACTGTTTTTATACAGCGTTTTTGCTGCATTTTGTATGAAATTCACCGCGTAATCAAAACCTTCAATTTAAAAATTTGATAAAAAGTAAAAACTTACAAAAAAGTAAATATCTAAAAATAATTATAAATCAGTACATACGCCGCCAAAACTAAGTCAACTTTCTCAATATTTAGAAAACAAAATCATTCAATTTCACAAAAGGGTGAACTGGGTTTCAAAACTGGGTTGCCCTAGTTTCTAATGTGTATGTTTAGCTAGTCTTAATCTAGGCCTTTATTAATTAGTCCCTAGATCAATCAGCTAAGTGCAGCATTATGTATGTGTTATATTGATTTGTATAGAAAATATTAACATACTTCTCTGTTATTGAAAGTAACAGTAATATATATAAAATTTCCTCTGAATCTTTTAAATTTAGGTTCACGCTGTATCCTGCACGCAACAGGGGCAGAGGGAAACTAGTGCTAAGACACTCCGTTTCCCACTTTGAGTCTCTCGGTGTCCACTCGGTGTCAACCGAGTATCTCATTCTCGCTCATATGTATCAAATGTTACTTTATAGATTATTTTATTCTTATAGTAATAAAATTATCTTATATAATTATAGTATATATTAATTATATAATCCCGTCAAAAATACTAATGTAAATGAGAGCCAAGTTAAATGTTCATCCACAAAAGTATGGAAAATTTATATGAGTAGAGTTCTGTCCTGTGTGTAAATTACACTCGATAATTTTTTACAAGCCCCATTATATTGGCACGTTAGTGTACTTTCACTTTGTACTGATGAAGAGTCGCACTAAGAGACACATTTCTCGAAATACCTATTGAGACGAGAGAAAACAGATTTTTCCATTTTACGTGTTAAAATCCACGCAAACAAAGTTGCGGGTCAACACAAGTGTTTTTATACAAATAGCTTAAATATTACAAATTACGCATCCTTATATTGATATGCAACACACACACTCGTTTTAGGATATATTTTGTAAGTATATGAGGTATACCCTAGTAAAATGGTAGTTTAATTGAAAACATATAAAAAAATACCCTAGGACCTCTCCTCAAGATGACAACTGTTAAATTTCATAAGTCTTTAATGAGTAAACAAACGTTAAATATGAAACAGTGATATTAACGCTCTAACGATTCACAGTAATAAGGTGATACAAACTCAGACTTCCTGGCAAAGGATGTACTGTACTGCAAATAGAATTTATCGCCATCATCGTGTTAATTAATAATAAATACTTAAAAGAGTAAGTTAGGTAAAGATTTTTTTTATTTAATATAATATCTCGTGTACAAAGAAATTATTCTCAGAAAAATATGCTCTCAAAACATCTTTCTCAATATTTACATCATAATGGACAAGTCCTATTGTAAATTAAGACTTTTTCGAATCTTCCTATAATTTTTATAAGAAGAACGCGATTTGTTTTGCAAATTATTTCCTTTTAATTTTCGCTTTACAGACGCGTCCCTCGATATATATTTGTTTGTTTTGATTAAAAATATGCATAATTATTAATTTATAACAATACATATATGTAATCAGTAGTTTCTTGTCAATTACGTTGCACTTTAATTATGCTGAATAATTTGAAATGCGTGAATAAAGATTTTTTATAATAAATAACTCATTTTTTATATATTAATTTTAAAAAATGTGTGTAAAATAAAAAAAAATATTGATCGCTCTCTGTACATGGAAGATATGCAAGTAAATGTACCATTATTATGTATTTATAAATAAATTGAAAATTTTCAATAAAATAAATCACATATTATATATATTTTTTTTTATAAATGCGCTCTATCGGCTAATATTACTAAAAAAATATTATTAAAAGTTTGATATATTTCTAAACGACAAGTAAGTAAGTGCAGCTGAGTTACATGGCAGTAAAGAATCAATTTTTAATTTTTTGAATCGTCTGTCCCACAGTGCCTAAAGACAAAAGTCTTCAATCAGTGCGTCCTACCTGTCATGACCTACGGAGCTGAAACGTGGACACTCACCGTAGGGCTGGTACACCAGTTCAAGGTAGCTCAGCGTGCGATGGAACGCGCAATGTTCAGAGTTTCTCTGGCAGATAGAATCTGCAATGAAGTGATTCGCCAGAGAACCAAAGTCACTGACATTGCACGAAGAATCAGCACGCTGAAGTAGAACTGGGCCGGCCATGTCTCCAGACGTACCGACGGTCGATGGAACCGATACGTGCTAGAGTGGAGACCGCGCTTAGGCAAGCGTAGTGTGGGACGCCCTGCAGCACGATGGACGGACGATTTAAAGAAGGTGGCTGGCACCGGATGGATGCGAGAAGCCCAAGACCGGGTTGGTTGGCGCTTGATGAGGGAGGCCTACGTTCAGCAGTGGACGGCGATAGGCTGAAAAAAGAAAAAAAAAAGAATCAAAGCTAAGTTGGAGGAGAGAAGGTGTATCTTATATGTTTATCATCATCGTCATCATCATCAGCCTGTCCTCGTCTACTGATGGACGTAGGCCTCTCCAATGGCACGCCACTGAGCTCGATCTTCAGCTCTTCGCATCCAGTCGTTGCCCGCCACTTTATTTGCCGCCATATTTATAGTCAAAGATAATTTGTCAAAAGAAAATAAGAAAACATATTTTGTCATATTATGTCATATTTGCCACAAACGTATATCTAACCGTGCAGGTAATTTTTATCCCATCTCACTCCGCTCTAAGGATTAAGTTCTGAAATAACTAAACTTGAGCTCAAATAGAAGTATCTAAAAGTTTTCTCATTTGACGAGATTACTAATAAAAATGAGGACGTTTCTTGCATACATACCGTCTTCAGATATTCGTTAATGACCAGAGCTATTGGTTATCAAAAGACAAAAATTATTAATTATTTAGAACATGAAAATTTATAACGAAACACTAAGCGTAGTATTATTACGTTTTACTGTAATAATAGACTTAATTAATCTAGTTACAGTCAGAAAATGAAAACCTAATTATATATTTGTATTAGCCCAACAAATATTTCAAACATATTTCAATTAATTTATTCATTCTTGGTGTGATTTGGAAGTGTAAATTTTGAAGAACCGATATGACTAAATGTTGTAATAGAACAAAAAAACTATTAGTTCATTTATACTATAAATAAAACAGTAAAAAATTTGTGTCTGTACATTGAATATATTTCAAAAAAACAATGTAGAGAGGTATTTATTTTAAATAGAAAGTGAAATTAAAACATTCGTCTGTCTTTCTGTTTGTCTCTTTGTCTGTCTGTAGACGACTTCTACTACGTCTGAACTACTGAACCGATTTGAACGATTTTTTTATTGTGTAACTATTAGCTATAACAAAAGACCAATTAATTATATATTCAGCTTTATGAGCACATTTTGAGGACGTTAGAGAGTTTTAAATCTATTACATTTGGCGTTAAACTCCGGGACCTCAAAGGAAGAGAAAGTTGGTTTATCATCCTCTATAAATATAAAAACGTATCAAAGAAAAACACAATAGGATACATTTCTTCACGATTATTTAATATACGTTGATAATTACAATAATAATATAATCCGAAATTCAATTATATTCACAATTTCCTAGATATATTAAAAAGATAGGCATACATACAACTTTATTAAAAACAGCTAAAAAGCTAGCTTCGTCCAAAGTTTATTTGTTAAAAAAAGCTAAATTAAATACACCGTAATCGCATAAGTTGCTATCCTCTCGGCCTGTTTGAGAAAAGTTTCTTTCTTAACGACGTAAACAATTTAAATCTAATGCAAAATGCAGACCGGGTCGGCGACTGGTCCCTCGCCTCCCCATTTCGCTACCTGAACCTATGTAAATAATTCAACTTAATTCGTACCGTACCGCCTTACTTACGACTTTGTTATACCATTATCATTCTAATTATTATAAAAAATAATTTGTTTTGTTCATTTTTAATTGGTTTTATAATTAATTATTGTATATTTTTTTTGGTGTAGTTTTTATAGCTAATCCTATTCGTATAGTTTATTTACATGAAGTTGCACCCAGTTCCTTTATGAAACGTTCGAAGGAAATGTGAAGTCCATTTGATCGTTTTTGTTTAATTTGAGCTCTTTAATTTAATATATAATAATAAAAATATATAGTGGCCAAAACCTCGGCATTGAGTTTCGCCACTAAACGCCCAATGCCTCGAAAAATTTGGCGGAAAGTGGGGAATGGAGTGTCTTAACACTAGGTTCCCTCTGCCTACCCTGCAGTGTGCGGGATACAGCGTGGAACCAATTTTTCTTTCTTTTTAATATATGTTATTCAATTATATATAATTCAAAATTTGTTAAATTCAATAGAATGTACGAATCAATTACACACCTAGCTCTAAAATCGAATATTAAACACGCTAATATTATGGTATGAAGACGAGACGATGTGTAAAAGCAGATCGAGCAACCAACACTGCTCATGCAAAATGCAGGCGCCCCTCCCCGACTCCCACTCCCACTCCCATCACACCCTCGTTTGTCCCCCCATTTATAAATGATTCTGGCTCAATTTCACCGGCTCTCGGCCGCTCCAATATTGTTTGACTTGTGGATACTTACACACTTTCCGCTACAAGTGTATGTATGTATGTGTTATGTGTTATGGTAATTTCTAGGGAACTATAGTATTATATTTATTTGTTACTATAATAAATAAAATATTAATATATTATAAATTATTATGGATAGAAATTATATTGTAATATTTGATTTAATTATAGTTATCGAATATAATCGTTATAAAATCGAACAGGAACATTCAATGTAATGCAAATTTTATGCTTATAGTAAATCTGGTTTGTTACCAGAGTAAAGAAATGAAAATGCCTCTCAACCACAACGTGTTGAGTTCCGCCACTCAAAACGCAACATCTCTAGAATTCGGCGGAAATATCGGAAACGGAAGTGTCTTTGGGTACGGAGTGTCTTAACACTAGATTTCGAGATTCTCTGTGCCTACCTTGCTATGTGCAGGATACAGCATAAAGCTAAAAAAAATAACAAAAGCACGCGCTTTCGCTCTACATATATTTAAAAAAGTGTAATCAGATTATAATTGATCCGACTATTTGTTCGTTTGTCCGTCTGCTACAACGAAGCACCTACCACAGCCTCGCAGCCGAAATAAGCCTGATTTCGTGTCCCCCATGCACCACTGAGCGACTAGCGTTGGAGTCGTGGTCGCGAATTTGTCACGCCATTTTATACTGGCGACCCGCTCGCGGCTTCGCCCTCTTTGACTATAATTTTTACTCGTCTTATTTACAAAAACTGAACACATATATTTAAAATAAAAACAAAACTATCAATATGCTCAAATGAGTTTGCTGCCACCAAAAGTGAATAATATCCATTAACAGATTTATAATATTTAATAAACTACGTATATTCGGTTACTTCATCACATTCAATAATAATATAATTAATTAAGCTTTGGCGTCTCGAATTGTACTTATCAAACAAAATTGATAAATGAAACAGGGAAACAAATGGGCTGGACACGTCTGTCGAAGGACCGATGGCCGTTGGAGATGACGAGTCCTTGAGCGGAGACCGCCGATCGGCAAGCTCGATGGACCGACGACCTGAAGGTTGCTGGCTTCGACTGGAGGAAGTCGGAGGATCAGGAGCTCTGGCGAACCCTGAGGGAGGCTATGTCCTGAGGCAGTGGACCCGAATAGGCCGATTTGATTGATTGATTTATTGAAATGAAACAAACCATTCGACGAATAAAAGTATATAAGAATTATAAGAGAAGTTATGGGTTGGATTCCCAGTTGGAGGAATAAATTATATTAAGTACAAAGTTATAAGTCAAAGCGCGGCGTTAAGTTACACGAAATTTAAGTATTTAATTTAAAACTCATCGATTCAAATTAATATATTTTTTTATGATTTATCTTCAACTAACTACTATAAGTGGCTGTTAGTACAAAACTAATAGTCTATCGTATATTTGATTTTAAGCTTCACATTGTCGAGTGTTCACGCCGTATACAATATTAATTCGTTATTAATCACGCAGAAACCCGTCTTAACGGCGGACATCAAACAAGTCTCTCCACCGGTGTCGGTTTAATTAAAACTCCACCTTTGTGAATTTAATTTAATTAGCGCGAAGCACAATTTTAGGGACCACCTCTATTTTATTATTCCCTTATTATATTATTTTGAATTTGATAATAATATTTTCATATAAAACGGTTGCTCTCATAGTCAGCTTCTCGGATGCATTTGTGTAATATCATACTACTGGGTAGTGAGGGAGGTATTCCGAGGCCACCCTTTGAAGATTACCATCATATCGCTCAAACGGTACTGTCAAAGCTTAATAAAGGAGTCGAGTTTGTACGCTGAATTGACTGTATCGGATATTATATTTAGTCCGCGGGTATGATAATTAATATTTGGCAAATGGAATTTTAGAATAGGTGGCGGAAAATTACATTTTCATAATAAAGGATGGCTTATTAAATTTCTCTTTAATGTTAGAACAGTTTAAATAAATCTGGATTGTTTTAAATTATTTGAAGATGTATCTCGGTTTCAATCAAAGTTTTCGGGAGAATGCATCTGTGAAAATGAGGTATCTAAATGCAAATCAAAAGAATCGTTGCTTTCCATAAA
This sequence comes from Heliconius besckei, assembly GCA_018249835.1. Classification (NCBI taxonomy): domain Eukaryota; kingdom Metazoa; phylum Arthropoda; class Insecta; order Lepidoptera; family Nymphalidae; genus Heliconius; species Heliconius besckei. The sequence goes on from DWNA01003320.1 coordinate 9,433, forward strand.
ACTTTAAATAGTGCTATGTAATTTGTCGTTATGGAATGTGACTTATATGTGATTGTCGTAGGTTCAGCTTCTATCGGGCTAATAGTTTTTTTTTAATATTATAATTTTCGTTACCTTAACCTTAAGTTACCCATAGGACTTTATCTATCACACGATTACGTCCTATAGGTATCTTGAGGCTAAGGAAACATTTAATCTAAAATCTTTGTTCAAAATATATTAGCAAACTTGATTTATGTAGAAATGTTGAGATTAATTTGATTCATAAGCAGAAAAATCTCAAATAATGTTTAACTTATGCTAATATTCTTTTTCAATTTCCGCAATCATAATGCCAACTCTTTGCTAAGTACCCGCGCCACCTTCCGGTACGCGAGGGGTGAATAATAAAATTGTAACTAAGTAGGGGACTGTTCGACAACAGCCCAATATTCGAATAATTGGATCGACACTGCCAACTAAATTAGTTAGCTAAATATGCATAGCATTAGTAAATTCTTGTTTGTTTTTTATGAAGCCTCATTCTGATAGAGTCAGGTCAGAATTGAAACTAGCAATGTATAAACGTATTTAATGTTGAAACTACTGTAAAGTATAAGGTCGGTCGGGGCAAAAGTATTTTCGTATTGTTCATACAAAGGAAAATATATATTTTTATGTTGTATAACTTTCTATTAATCCATACCTATATTATAAATTCGAAAGTAACTCTGTCTGTCTGTCTGTCTGTCTTTTACGCAATCAGGCCCAAACCGCTAATTTAATTGTGATAAAATACTCATATAGAGATACTTGAGGGTACCG